>JAULKM010173311.1:0-31851 GCA_032355605.1 Rubia tinctorum | reverse complement strand
CGGGTTATAAAATTTATAACTACTACACGTTCCATAATAAAACTTTAATATTGCAACAAAGACCTTTTACCTTTTATGATTATAATTAAACCCAGTCTTTCCATAAGCCTATGGAAAGACCGTCTTTCCCAAGACTTTGCCTTATAATTTAGTTTAGTTTTCAATTTATGTATGAGATGGAATTATGTTAAATGCTGATTTAACTAAAATTTTAATTAAAAATACAGCACAACTGGCGGTAGGACTCCTACTAATTTACATATCAACTTATATAAGACACGATTACCTCAATCTAAATGTAAAAGGCAATTGAATCATCATTAGTAATAAAAATATCTATCCACATATAAAAGGTAATTGAATTATATTAGTAAAAAATATAAATCCAAATACAAAAGGTAACTGGACCATCATTAATAATAAAATATCATTCCAAATATAAAATGTAATTGAAGCATCACTGGTAATAAAATATTTGAGGTTTACTTGGTATTATTCATATATAGAGTGAATTGTTATTGTTTATCTCTCTTTTCAAAATATTATATACCATTTAATCCAAATATGGTTATGGAATCCCTACTAGGAATAAATATTTGAGGTCAATAAAATATTAGAAACGTGACAATAATTCAATGTTAAAGAAATTAATGTAATAATTATTAGAGCTCAATTACAGGCAATTGAATTGATACTATTATATATAGGAGTGAATTGTATGATTTACCCTTCTTCTCTGCATCTATATATATCAACGTAGGAGTGTATTGTTTTATTCACCCATTTTCTCGGTATCTTTGGAAATAACTCTACTTTGTCCCCAATGAATATGAAGATAGGAAAACTTATCACAATAGCGTTCGTGCTTATTGTTTTTTTTGGTATCTCGTAAGTTTCTATTTAATATTAAAGCATAAATTCATATCAATAGTTTCAAATTTGAGTGCATATATTTTATAATTTTTGTTATTTTGTTTTGTTATTGTGCTTCCCTTTTTGTAAATTATGTATTTATCTTTTTAGAGTAACTTTGAAAATTGTTTCTCAAATTGATACCCCTTCAGTCCCAAGATTTTTGATCGATTTACTTTTTCAAAGTCAAACTTGGTAAATTTTGACTATAAATATAAATTGATATATGTATAGTAAACATATCATGCAGATATTGTTAGATTCATTTTAACATCTATTTTTTATGAAAAAAATGTTATATGTAGATTGAGATATTGACGGTCAAACATGATCATTGAATACCGTGAAAAAAATAAATATGAGGCGAAGGGAGTAGATGGGAAGGATATAAATGTTAAAGCAGAAGAAGGTTGCACGAAGCCGGCAAAATATTTCATTGGACCTTGCGTAACGCACGAGGATTGCAGACGTGCATGTACGACACATCGAGATCAAAAGTGCAGTGATGGCATGCGTACACTCTTTTGGCAAATTCAAATGTTGTTATCCATGTAGTTCCAAATAAATTCTACATTTCAAATCAATTGATATACTTCCTCCGTTTTTCTATGTTTGGCACCATAGGTTTAGATGTTGTTTTTTTTTGCAAGTTGAAATGAGTGGATGAAATTGAATGAGGAGAGTAAAAAGTTTAATGAGTGGTTGAGAATGATGTACTTTTTGTCATAAAAGGAAATGTGACAATCTTAGAAAACATACTAAAATGGTAAGTGTGCCAAACATAGAAAAACAGAGGGAGTATAACATTTAAATTTTATAAAAATTACAATATTTAAAATAAAATCCATCGTAAATGGTAAATAACCTTAGTCCACATTTTATGAGACTTTTTCCATAAACATCACGTAGACAGTTGCCACACGCAATTGAAAGCTTTACAAATGGAAAGTGTACGGAAGTTTGTACGGAAGTTTGTACGGAAGTTTGTACGGAATTTGTTTTTGCTTTTCTGCCTACTTTTCACCATACTCAATCCACTGCCGCACGCAAAGACTAGTCCAATATATTCTCTCAAATAAAATGCCATGCTGTATTTATATTTGCGCTAAATTTTATGAAGAGATAATATGATAAAAAATAATTATAAAAGAGTAAATATATTCTTAAAAAAATAGTGGATTCATTCTTATAATTGTTAAAATTATAGAAGATACTGTGAAATTTTTAAAATATATTCTTTGTCTTATTAAATAATTTTCAAAGTATACCATTTGAGTTGGAAAGGACAAAAATATAAAACATATCATTTTTCATGGGATGGAAGAAGTAATATTTTTTCATGCACTTTTCTTGTAATTACTCACTTTCCAGGAATAGATGGCCTTTTTATTTCGACTCATTTTTTTAACATATCCTAAATTATTAAGAAAGTGTAATGTTAGACCGAGTAACTGTTAAACCAGACATAAATAAAATATCATTTCTGTAACTTTTTGAGTTGAACTATAATTATTTATACATTGTGATACATTACAAGTTTTTCAAAGTCATAGGAACATTATCACATTAAAATTTTCAAAGTTATACGAATATCGTTTCAATAAATAAAAGCAAATATCAAATCATATCATTAGTTACATCAAAGTTATAGGATAGTGCTTTATTTTGGAGCATGATTTCAGATTAGGAGTACTTGCAGAATTTCCCTTTAGTACTATTAGGGGACTTTAATCAGCTTTTGTCTCAACAAAGATAAGCCGATTTCTGGAGGAATGTCAGTATTTCATGTATAGTGTCAGTATTTCAAGAGGAATGTGGAGTTGTCCGTAGATTTGGCGTAAAGGTAAGAAGATTTCAGTAAACGAGGGTTTACTAGGGAAAGATCAAGAGATTTAGCTGATTGCAGGAAGGAAATAAATTCATTGGATATTTATTTCTTGGGAAAGACTTTGCATTTTCTAGTAAAGAGTGTGTCAGAAAGATTTTAATCGGATTGGAAGCACAGGAGAAGAAGCAATTAGAGATTTTCATTAAACCCTAGCTAATACGCCGTAATTAGTGCGGTGCTTTTATTCTTATTGGGCGGTTGTTTTTGGGTTGTGAACTCAGTAATCATGAAAGAAGTTGTACATTTGCCTCAAAAGAGAGAACAACAAAAGGATCTAGAGAGGTATGCAAACATCCACAGGGTTATAAATAGAGGGTTATTCAATGCAATGACAGACTCAATTAATTCACAATAGAACCAAAAAAAAAGAAAAGTATGAACTATGTGAGAATGAGTGCTGTGGAGTCTATTTGCATATCCGATGCGTTGTATGCTCCCGTGGGTTCTGAGTAATTGGAAGAAAGGAATGAACCCCTTGGAATAACAATTGACTTTGGAATGATTGGTAGAACCAGCAGGAGAGGGGGAGTCATGCTACTAACGCATGAGGATATTCAAGAAGCTGTGGAGAAGGAGCGAAACTGCGTTTTAGGGTATTGGATGGATGACCGTGAGTTTAGTGTGGAAAGGATGAATCCTTATTTTAGCAACCATTCGAGTACGGATGCATATGTTATTACATAGATATAAGAATTTCTATCTAGTAAAGTTTCAACCAAGAGAAGAAGCTATTGTTGCCCTGCATAGGAGTCATTACTCTTTCGCAGGAGGGCTACCGGCGTTTAAAAGGTGGGGATCTTGTATTGAGAAAGTAAAGATCAATATATAGATCAATGGGTTTCGACTGAGGGTTTCTTCCCTAGATCCGCGCTATCAAGGCGCTGGACATGGCCGGAGATATGATAGACGTGGAGATCGACATTCAACCAATCATGAATGTCAAGTATCTGAGGGCTCCAATATTGATCAGGCTAGGTAAAACTTTCCTTTCTAATTTTATACTGATTTGATTAATGGTACTAGAATCTAGTTTGATATTAGATATGAGAGAATGTATAAGTTCTGGAGACGTTGTGGTGTAATAGGACATCCTTGTAGTAATAATTCCTTGTAAAAGGCGTCCTATTCATAATGAATTTGTGCTTGAGCAAATTATAGATAGGCCCATACATGCACATAATGTTGCTAGGGGAATAGATATAGTATGTGATGCAAGAAAAGAAATGTTTCCATCCTCAGTGCGCGCTTACTCGCATACGTAAATCCAAAGAAATACTAGGATCCATGCAGGGTATATGAAGGGTAGGTGGGAGAGATATAGTCTCTTGAATGATGAACATGTGCAGGAGGGGTTTCTTTTATCCAT
Source organism: Rubia tinctorum (assembly GCA_032355605.1). Taxonomy (NCBI): domain Eukaryota; kingdom Viridiplantae; phylum Streptophyta; class Magnoliopsida; order Gentianales; family Rubiaceae; genus Rubia; species Rubia tinctorum. Next base: position 27,685 of record JAULKM010173311.1, on the reverse strand, counting down.
AGAGACTAATGATGGATGTTCCATACTCCGCGGGGTTGTTAACATGGGGGAGAATTAACCCACAGAGCGATGGGATATCAAAGATAGAATTTATAATGCTTCTTATGTAATCACAACCAACTATCAAAGAGTAGCTAGTGGCAAGTCCTGGGTCATCCACAGAGATACTAAAATTCAACAGTTAACTACACAAGACTTACAATCGGGCGTCACTCTGATTGTATGTTGGGAACAACTAGCGTTGCAAACATGTTTTTATTTTTTTAATTTTTTTTGGAAGGGGTGGGTGGGTTATCTAACAAACTACTAATCATGAAAGCAAGAGAACAAACTATATTAAGCTAAAACTTGAGAATATTTGCGTAATATGACCGGTAGATGAAGTGTGTTGGAGATGGGAAATGGGTCTTTCTGTTGAATATTATTGACATGAAATATGGTTGGGGGAACTTTTGATTCAAATTTTGGTTCCTACTAAAAATTTCAGGTCAACCGATCAGGGTTCGGTTTTGGGTTCGTTTGATGCGATACAATTGCGACTGTCACACATGAGGGCCATAGTCTAATTTTTTTTAAATGTCGTAAAATACTCCGTGTTAAGATTGCGCCCCTTCTGTCAACCTGCTTATGTCAAAATCGAAACAACATTGTCCTGAAAAATGTGAATGAAAAATGTTATCTCTAATATTTTTGCACTTGGAGGGACCCAAGTGCAAAAATATAAAAGTTCACCGATTGTCCCAAACTCGATTCCGATCGTCCCGAAAAGAAATTTTGTCATCCCTAGTTGAACTCACGTCAAACATTTTTCCTTATGTTAGAGTGCAGAGGCCTGAAGCGTTGTGAACATGAAAGGAAGTTTGGGCCATTAGCGTAATTTTCACAAAGTTTTATCATATACTGTCTGTGAAGATTTTGGGCCCGTTCCATTGACCCGTTCATGCCTAAATTGGAACAACATGATTGTGAAAATGTGATTTAGATAATTGGGTATCTCCTATTTTGCATTTCAACCTCTCCCACCTTCTTGGAGGGACCTAAGTGTCAAAACTAAAAAGTTCACCGATCGTCCTAAAATCGATTCCGATCGAACCGGACATTAATAAAGTTTATGGACACTTATAAATTTCAATTAGTAATTTCTAATCTATTATTAATTGTTATTGAGGTCAATTATATTCGTTTAGGTCAAATGCGGACCCATTTGCTATGCTAGTAGGCTGAAATGGTGAGGCCCACATTCAAGTTAGCCGGCATCAACCATACGTCGGTCAAATGTCGGTAAGGTCAAATGACGTGCGATGTCACTTGCCGTGGCAGAATTCACAAGTGTTCCAAACGACTATATATGTGGAGCCCACCTCATAACATTTAGAAATTCGAACAAATTATAAAAAAAATTATTCGAATTTGGAACATTAGTTGAATATGATTTTTATTTAATTTAATATTTAATATTTAATTTGTTTGTTGAATTTTATTTTTATGTTATTGAATCCTTAATATTTAACCTATCATGAAATAAATATTTAATATAACAATCATTCACAAAACTAGAAAAGACGTGTGTGTAATGAATAATTTGTTTCAATCATTCTAAAACTAGCAAATATTTTTCCCGACTACAGTTTTTTTAATAAATTCAAAATGGTGACCGAATATTTCCCCAGGTGGAGGACATTTCATACACAACCGAGAAAAATGTGCTAGGGTTACTATTTACTGGTGTTAGAGTGACTTTTATTCGTTTTGGTCTTTGGTGGGCTCACATGTCATGCTAATGATCTGAAATTGTAAGGCCCACATAAATGTGCGACGTCGGTCATGGGTCGGTTGCATGTCACCTAAATTGACATAGATGCGAGGCGGACATCACAAGGGTCCAAAACGATGTCGTTTCAAAACGGCTATAAATATGGAGTCCCGCGGAATCAGTTCAACCTTTTGTTTCAAAGTTTCCCGCAAATTCCAACAACTTCTCACCCCTCTTCTCTTCCATCTTATTAAAGGTATGGTTTTTCTACTACATTTTTGTAATTGTTACTTTACATTGTTTGATCTATGGTCTGTGAATGTGTTGTGTTTTTTTATTTTTCTAGTTCTTACTCAGATTTGTTAGAGTGTTAAGTTTCCTTAAATGTAAACCTGGGTACTGTGTTTTGGTATATTTTTGGACGTTTTTGTGTAATTTTCTGTTGTTAAAGCATCATTTTTTCTAGGTTTCTGTGTTTTTATCCGTAGCTCCCTCTGATACATGTAACGTCGGTAACCTATCAGTTACCAGTTGGTCCATGCGAATGGCATTTAATGTCGCACATTCTTATTTCTAGTAATATGTTCTTTTGTATGAAACGTTGCGGTTATGTCGGTTTAACCAATGGTACCACCGATTGTTTACCGAAATCACATATAGGCGTTTAAACTTCTTTGAAATTGTGTATGCGACCTTGTTTTTTGCATCGGTCATGTGTTCGGTTTGGTCAACTATAGAGTGACGTCGTCGGTACATGTCGACCAAGCCACTGTTTTGGAATGACATGTACCAGTGATGCTTGTCCGACGTCGCACCATGCATTTCCACTGTTAGTTTGCCCTACACATTTTCAATTTTTATTCAGGACTAATGGCTAGCGAAGGATCCTCAAGTCGCCCTTTTTTCTAGGTCTCTTACCATTTTTCATATATATTTACTAATACATCTTCACACTTTATCACATTTAATATTTTTTTGTTATCATACAGTTCTCTGCACAACGGAGAAACCCAGAGCTTCTCATGTCCGACCTTGAACAACATACAATGGTTGCTGTTAGCCCACATTTCTACTGCACTCTAAATCAGCAGAACTTTGGGAAAAACCCAGCTTTGGTAAGGCCTAAAGCTAGCTAATTAAATGCATGTAATTATTTGATTTTAAATTAATATTATTTTTTTAATTGCACACACATGTGTGTGTACATATATTTATATATTTCTAATAAATATTTTTTCCTGTGATTTAGTACATCCCGAGGGCATTGTACCACTCCTACAGAATGACAAGTCCCCCGTTGTGCTGAGGTGCTATGGGAGATAGTGGAACTTGAACTACTCGGAGGGTGGGAAGATCAAGGCCCTGTCCCCAAAAGGTTTTGGTGAGTTCCTTTCCGGCAACTGCTTAGGCATTGGGGACACCTTGTTCTTCGAGATCATAGACACTGGGGGAGGAGGGGGGAATTGTTTTCAAGGTTATCATAGTGTGAGGTGATTGAGTTTACTACAATTTTTATGTTCTTTTGGAAATAAGACAATTCTTACTCCAATTTATGTACTAATTGTAAGGATATTTTCATGACTATTGTTTTTCAAATAATTGAACTACCTTATTTGAAAAATATATGATTGACCATATGTACTATTTGATTTGTGCATGATTTTAAAAACTATTTTAAACTGTACCATTCAACACCATTTTCTAAATTATGTTTAAAAACTATTGAACAAATACTTTTGTAGATCAAAGTAAATATCTTTCAACTTTAACCTTTAAAAGTTCCATGTTTTACATACCTGCGACATTGGTCATCCATCACATGAAATGTCGGTGAACAAAACATATAATGCGATATCGGCTGACCTTTTCAACCATCATATGCGACCTCCTATGCTATAATGTAAGATTATTTACTTCATTTTTAAAACCTTTTACTTCAGTTATTTACCTCAGTTATTTTTTAACCGAGGTAAAAAATAGCATTTACTTCAAAAAAATTAACCGAGGTAAAAGAACTTTTTACTTCAGTTATTTGACCTAAGCAAAAAAATCGAGGTAAAAGGGGCGAAGTAATAGGTTATTTTTTTTAGTGCCAATGCATCATACGAAGTAGAAATTAAAAGTGGAGTAGGGGTGATAGTGAGCGCTTATTCTTGGGCCCTCGAAGGTCCCGATCTCATTCACCTCACCTCGCGCCTTTTTCTCCTCTCTTTTTACCTCAAATATTGCATCTTATAGGGAACTAGGTCACGAAAGCCTTTAAGCTTTTAAGCATGCATCCCATCTCAATTAATTGCTCTATAGCTTCCTATTTCACATCGGCTCTCCTATCAACAATGGCAAACTCCTCCTTCACTTCCCGCTCGATCAAATCCAACCTAGCTCTCTAAGCCCTCATGGTGTCATCCACAGTGTCAAGCCTAGCCCCAAATTCTTCCATTTGCAAACTCATCCCTCCTACCATGTGACCAACCTCTTGAACTATTTTGGTTGAACTCCTGAGTTGTTCCCTAAAATATGCAAAATTGGTCGAAGAAATCCGCTGATAGGTTTGTTCGGGTAGGTTGTACTCTAGGTGAGATCTCACTATATTACTCTTCATGTCCATGTCTTGGGCTGATAAAGTGTTGTAGAAGGCCTTCTAAAACCTTGGATCGGGAGCTAAGAAGAGGCCCTCCAAGGTAGTGTCGTGGTTTATTATCGTGCGCTCATGTTGCAGAAGTACCATAAAGCTGTAAGTGGAAGCACCACCGTATAGCCAAATAAATCGATTCTCCGAGGTGGTGGTAGCGTTCATTGAGGCCTTTGTTAACTTATCCATGGTTTACCTAGTCCCTAAACGACCTAAGTTTGCCAAAGCAAAGCAAGAGAGTGCCAAGTGTCCTAAGTATTGTGCCAAAAGCCCGACCAAGGTAACCCTGGTTGTTTCATCCTGAGTTCGTTCATGGATTTTGATAAATGGGTGATTTTTCGTGTATGCTCCTCTAAAGTGCTTCGACCCTCTCAAAATTTTGGTGTTGCTTTCTGCACCATGTTTATCAGCATGTTCAGCTTATCATTCAAATATTTCCCTTGACTACCTTGCTGGGGTTGGGGAAAACCTGGGGCTTCTCTTTACATTGGCGGAACATAAAGCTGCTGAGGATGTTGGGGTTGGGACCTTGGTCTCTCCAATGAAAATTTGGACGATATCTCCATCTTAGATTGAAGGTGTAGGAGTATAGATATCCCTTTTGTGGCCTCTCAATTCTTTCCATCATTTCCTTGATATCATCATGTTCGGGAGTAGATGTTTGTGCTACTTTCTTCAAGATTCGAATATCCTGCTGATCATACTTCTTCTTGGAATCCACGAACCTTTAGTAATTTATTTTGCCTTATTAACACGCAGGTAAGAAATTCCATCACTATTGGAATAATTCACTAATTATTTGATGGTGGCCATTATCCCTTGATAAAAACATTGGAGCAGGTGGCCTTCCGTCATTCGGTGATTGGGGCAGCTGTCCAACAACTTTCTGAACCTTAGCCAATAAGCACTCAATTGTTCATTATAATCTAGCTTGATACTTGTGATCTCTTTCTTAAAATCATATGTTCTTATGGCTGAAAATTAGTAATCCTAGAATATCTTCTTCAGTTCAGCCCAAGTCGAGATGGAGTAGGGTGGCTGGCTTAAAAACCATTGATTTTCCGCTCATGTTAAATTGAAGGGAAACGTTACCATATTAAATTGATCTTTAATATTGGTAGAGGGCCTCTTTTGAACCTTACAAATCTTCAAAAAATTGCTCAAAAAGTTGTATGGGTCCTCGGTGCTTTTCTCGTGGAACTTCGGAAGCACATTCAGGAATGCCAGCTTCATTTTGATATGATTCTCAGTCTCCGATAGCTGAATAGGAGTTGGGGGATCATTGTTACTATGACTGGTGAGTTCCCACATGCATGGGTTGTTTGAGTTCTACCCATGATTTGCATCTTCTTCTGCTCTGACCATTTTGGTATCAGTTTCCGATTTAGAAGTGGTTACTGAAACCATTTAGGATCCGGTGGAGGCAAATAGGAAGGTCTCGACAGAAGCTGATTTATGCTTTTGGTTCTTTTTTAGCTGCTTGGCTGTCTTCTCTATTTTTGGGTCGAATATAAATTCTGGTTTTGATGATCGGCTCATAAACCAAGCACTAAAACACAAAATTAGTAGGTAAAATTAAATAGAAATTGATAACCATTCCTGACAGCGGTGCCAATTTAGTGAACACCGTTTCACTCACCAAAATAATCTGCAAACTCTAATGATGAAATTAGTACAGTAATCACACGAGGAATGGAGTAATAACTATAATAAAAATTCCTTCTAAGCATTAAATTCAAGTATTTAATTGGATTCAACACTTTTGCACAAAAGAAAAATAAAGAGAAGAAAGAAAAAGAACCGAGAGACAAATGAGATTATTTTCTCTCTCTAGCCTACTCCTGAAGATGAAAAATAGGTATTAACTCAAACCCTAGTAGACAAACGTCCATATACATAGTAATAGGGAACTAGGTCTTGAAAAAGGCCCAAAAATGGCTAAAAAATCTTAGCAGCCGCAATTTGTGTGGCCAGTGGAAAATGGCACGATCCATGCGGTTCATACAAAATGAGTCGTGCACCGTGACGTGGTCTGTTCAGCCTCATGCAAGGAGACCCGCATGGACTAACGCAGCTCGTGTATCCTCGTACAAGGCGGGGCGCACAGACCTGCATGGACCATGGTCTGGTGCTTGATCTGAAACTTCTGATTTGTGCACCCCATCTCATTTGGCACATCCCGTTAGCTGGAAGGACTTTTTGCTCTGAAAATAGGTACAGTCCGTTCTATTTTTCACACCGCGTGAACTAGTCTTTACTTTTGGGACTCGGAACGGTATGATCCATGAAAAATGGGATGGTCCACTCCCATACTTAGCCATTTTGAATTGATTTTGAGGCACTAGTGTAGCGGTACACATGAAGGTGCACGACTCCTGTAAAATCCTTTGCACGACCCATACAAAATTTTTATGGGTCGTGCTAGCCATTTGCACGGACCATGCATGAATGGTGTAAGCTCTATGCATGGATCGTGCTAGCCGGTTGGCTGGCTGATTTGTTTATTTCACTATGGTTGAACCTCTAATCCGATTTGAGAGTTCTTATAGTCAATTTTAAAGTCCTCTAGAAGATAAATCCAACGATTCCCCCCCCCACAAAGGCTGATTATTCTCGGATCATTCCCAGAACTTCATGCAACTATCGGATTACAATTCCTCCGCTTCTTTGCTTTTCGTTCTTAGCCTTCTTGAACTTCAAATCTCACTTTTCTGGGCTCAATTCTATCTACTACCACACATTGGAGTCCACGGTCTTTAATCTATTACCATCATCGTGAATGGTTTTCAATATCTTCTACCATCCTTGCGAATTGCCTTCAAATATCTTCTAACACCCAAGCGGATGACCTTCTACAAAATTATGATGAAAAAGTACTCACGAGAAACCAACTTGTAAGATCAAAAAGGATAATCTAGGTGCCTGGGAATACAAAGTGTCTATTAGCTTCAATTTAGTCTACAAAACATGGGATTTTGACAAGAATACCAATAATGGTTGTCTAAACCCTCTGTCATGTAAGCCTAACTAAAACTAGCAATCAACCAAAGAAAACATGATAAGAAGTGTGCTGAATACATTGGTTAACGAATGTTTATAGGTGCAAATCAGTTTCCCACCAGCTACAAGAATAATCATGAAGGAAATTTTGAGGCAAGAGTCCATGAAAAATTGGAGCTCAAAATGATGGAAGAGGAAGCGAGGGATTCTATGGAATATCTCACGCCTGATGAGGTTCCGCGATTTGAGAAATGGCTAAAGGAATACAAAGGGCGTGGGAAGATGGAGGGTAAGTTCCACACCCAAGATGCGGAGTTGGTTGCCAAACAAATCGTAACTTTTGCATTTGGTTTAGTTCATATGATTTGACTGCTTGTTCAAGACGAAATTCGAGCAAATGAGGTAAATTATTGTTAATTTATAGGAAGACTTAAAACAAAAAAGGAGTCTGGAGAGTTCATAGAGGATGGAAAGAAGGATATACTAGGGGTTGCACTATATAAAAAAGAATATCTGGGTCGGGTCCGGGGTGTCGATATGCTCGCTACACATAGGGACATATTTGTCAAACCTTGACCACCGAAGGTTGATATTGTGTCAAATAGTCAACAAAGAGAGATTGATGCTTTGAAATACACATTAAGCCAAATAGTGGCTTAAGTATTGAAACAATGAAATGGGATGAAAATGCCACTTGTCTTGGAGAGAATCATTGCAAGTTCTAAACCAACACCGTCAGCTCCCCCTCGTGGTGCTTCTCTGACAACCTCAATACATGACCACCCGGAGAGTCATAATGGTCATGTACTTCTCTCTTCGACTTCGACAACCCCCATTGCCTTATTCGACTAAGACTGAAGTTAGTTGAGGCCACTCAACGTAGCATGAAAGTATGAATAAATATATTGAACTATTCTTATGACAACATATTTCATTCTATGTGTTAAGTTAGCAACTCTTCTTGTGAAGGATAACTGCGTGTGCATACTACTTGTCGAACATGTTGATAGAGAGATCCACATCGTGGCGGAGGGCAAATTGTATACATTTATACGAGTGCATTATCATAAGCCCGTTGCAAATGACAATGTGGTGGTTAGTGTCACAAAGGCCCTCTTAGATGGTGTGGTTCTTCCAATTCTAGAAACCGATGCAGGTACTTTGGACTAGGCGTTGGGAATGTTTGTCGAATGGGCCCTTCGTTTGGTGGATATTTTAGAGAATAAGCCTACAAAATAGTATAACATTATAATTAATATACTATTACTGGTGAGTTGGGACAAATGTTTTGTACATAAATTTAAGGTTGTTTTCATGTAGATCGAGACAAGGATTAGTAGCATGGCAAAACTACCCAATCCAAGTGGGGATCTGACCAACCCCCTCCTGGTGTTGCTAATAAATAATCTTTTCACGGGAGATTTACTAAGGAGAGAGAGGATTGTGAGTCAAAGATAGAATTTGTAATTGTTGCTCCCGTTCCTTGTACTATACTACCAAGATTGGTAGATAGTGTCAAGTACTTCTGTCATCTACAGAGATGTTAGAAATCTAATAATCAACAATGCACAACCGTGATCGGGTCATCAATCTGACCACGTGTTAGGAATAATCAATGTTTGTAAAACAAGCATTGAAGGGTTCTTATAACTAAAACTACTAGCATGCAAATGGTCATGAGAATAAACTATATAACTAGCCTCGGAGAATGTTTGCACAATATGATTAATGTCATTTCGACCATCGATTTAATCACATACAACTATAAGCCTATCATAGTGTTTATGAAACGTGGTGTGGTCGATGGTCAACACTTTCCCATACCTGTCACGTAGAATGCACTCGCAATCTTCCATCGGCAATGCCTCCGTAATTAGAGGAGTACAATGACAACCCTGCCTGCCGTGAATATTTGAGTCTCTCCCGTGTGATTACATCCGAGCACTACACCACAAATGCTTATCCCTAGGCATAAAAAGGAAAAGGGGTGAAGAACCTTATTGACGGCTCTAGGGTTACAAAGCTAACCCAAATTTTCTACTTAAGCTATCTCTATCTGCTACCCTTTTGGACCAACTCATTAGCTTACTAGTGCATGGTCGATCGTAACGCTAACAACGCCAACCTACGTTCACACACCCATATGGATCTGGACCCTTCGTTACCCCAAGCACATCTAGTTTTCCCTCCTCGGGGGTATCAATATTGCGGCAACATGAAATTATACTTTGGTGTGTGCTAACTAAGTGTGACAATCATGAAATTCACAAGAATATTAATAACAAGGCAACATAATATTACAAAACACATAGAAATAGGTTGATCTAAGAAATCTCACTAAATAGACATTAGACCATGAATACCAATATAATCACCAAGTTAATTAACTACTCTAAAAGAAATAGATCTATGGCGAAAATTGGGTTAAATGTCATGGATTTAGGAAAACCAGAGAAATTAAAAGGAAGAAAAGAGAAGATAAAAAGAAGTACTCTAGAGAGAGAGAAATCTCCTCTTCCTTCTACCTAGAGAGATAAATAAAATCTACATTTTTCCTCCTTAGTTAACCCTAGAAGACTAAAGGCTCCTATATGTAGAAGTAGGGAATTGGGCCTTGAAAAAGGACCAAAATAGGCCAAAAAACCCTAGCAGCCACAAATGGCACGGACCATGCAAAATTGCACGAGTCGTGCCAGCCAGTTAGCCTCGTGCTGACACGAGCGTGAGTCTAGGCACTTACCATGCCAAGTGGTTAGCCTCATACTGACATGGGCTGTATGTCCTAGCGCAGGCCGTGCCAGCCGTTAGCCTTCGTTGTTACTGGCCGTGTGTCCTGGCGCAATCCATGCTGACACGGTTAGCTTCGTGGTGACACGGGCCATGTGTCCTTGCACTATCCATCGGCTGGAACCTTGTTTTTCTTAGTAGCATGGCATGGGTCATGTCGTTCTTCACACTCTGTGGGTTGGTCTTTGCTTTTGTGACTTGAAACGACGCGGACCGTGTGATTTGAAACGGTCTGCACCAACACTTAGCCAAATTTTGGAGTGGATTAATGGTATGGGACACAGGCAGCTGAGTTTGGCATGGTTCTTGTAGGGGCCTGGAACTGGCTGTGTTTATTGGCACAGTCCGTGCTGAGCACCCTTGGCACGGTCCTTGCTGGGACCTAACATGGGCCGTGCTGGGCCCTGACATAGGCCGTGTTGCTTGGCATGGTTCGTGTTGAGCACCCTTGGCACAGGCTATGCTAGGTGAACCTCGTGCTAGCCTTGGTTGGTACGTACTGGCATTTCACTACAAGAGAACACACCTATTACCTCGGTTATATAGGTGTTTTTACCTTGGTTTTTAGTCATGCAAAAATCGAGGTAAATGTAGCTGATGTAAAAAGTGTATTTTTTACCTTGGTTCATCACCAAGGTAAAAGAACCCTTCACCTCATTTTTAACTGACGTCGGTAGGTTTTAAGACGAACGTCGGTCAATGGCAGTCGACCGACAATGGAAGATCAGACATGCGACATCGCGTAAACCGACGTCGATACATACAAAAAGTGACATCGGCTATAGCATGAAGGCATGCGGTGGGTTAAGAAAAGTTGCGACGTCATCTTAGCCGATATGTCATTCTAATAAAAAGCGACGTCACAAATCATGAACAGTTACATCGCGCTCTGATGTGGAACAATGAGTAATATGCCATCATTTTATAAGGCCAACGTTATAAAAAAAACCTGGTTTATGTGACATCGGTCTAGTGTCGTTTTGGCTTTAAAATTGTGTGACGTCATAGATGAATCGGTTAGGCTTCATTTCTCATACAATTTTATATAGTAATATTTAATATTTAATGACACTAAAAATCATTAATCGATAACAATCACATTTTATTTACAAAAATCGACATTACCATTATATTAGAATACGGAAGATTGGTGTGAATAACTCTCATTATCTTATTACATTAGATACATATGTAACAATAAATGTATCAATAATAAAGCTGAGTGCGTGCGACATAAATCTTAACATGAAATGCAGGAAAGAAACGTTGCAAGGTGAAATGACCGAAGTCGCAGTCTCCAAATAACGCATGACGTCAGATAGTAATACGTGTTCCAGTCAGTTGCTGCCAAATGCAACTTCGGTAACCATTCGGCCGTACCTCGTATCTAACGATGCAGTGACAAACATCGCACATTCAACCAGTGTTCATACTAAAATTTGATACTTTTCCACAATCAACCCTAATATCAGCCTTTTTCTCACTCCTTAAAAATATGGCATGATATTGGGAACACAATCAACATACACTATATAGCATGTAACGTAGTCAACATACTTAATGAAAATATTCAATCATTGCTCAACGGGAAAAAACATGTAGAAGGTATGTTCATAAAATTTCTAAATGAACACGGAATGGAGGGAAATATACCTCAAATGATTAGAACATGAAGATGCTCCATCTTAGGTTACTTGTGATGTTTGAGAGAAAAGAGTAGATTGGGTTCTTTAGTAGTTGAAATGTTGTGAATAGAGAGGAAGGTGTGGAGTTTGGGTAGTAGGAAATCATGTGTTGGTGAGGAGAAGAAATTAATGGCTCTTGTTGCTGAATATGAAATAAATGAGATTGGTTAAGGGGGGAAATTTGTTCAAAATTTTGGCTGAAATTTTGTTTCCTGTTAGATATTTCATTTCAACCGACGTACATTTAGTGTCGGTCAATGTTTCGGTATATTTGGACCTTATGCGATGCCATTTATATGGGCCAAAGTGTAATTTTCAAAAAAATCGTACCAAAATGGCTATTAGGATTACGGGCCCTTTCGAGGACATGTTGATGTTAAACAGGAACAAAATACTCCTGTAATAACAAATTGTTATCTCCAATTTCGGATTTAGACTTCTCCCAATTACAGGGACTTGAGTGCAAAAAAGAAAAAAAATTCACCGGTAGTCCCAAACTCAATTAAGATATTCCTAAAAACAACCTTGGTCACCCACAACTTATACACGATGTCGGTATTAGAGATACCAATCTTATGATCCCCATATAGACTTCGAGCAGATCTTCCCAAATGAACCTTGTATATATATATTTATGAGTAATCATCTACAAACTTCCATATATACTTCCACAAGTTCTTCCAAATGACGCCCTGTACACTTGTAAGTAATCTTAAACAATTTACTCTATACCTGCTGTGCACCTTTATGCATGCATTAGTCAATGCAATTGACATATTTATTATCATATTTTGCTTGGTTGATTACTATTTTTAGTTAGGTTTACACGACAAAGGGTTTAGATGGTCATTATTGGGTTTCTTGTCTAAATCCATAGTTTTATATATTTAAATGAAACTAATGGACACTTTGAAGGCTTTTCTAGATTCTATCTGTTCTTAGTGCTATATTTTTTTGTATCCATCATGTCTCGTAGACAGAGAGGGGAACCTGGTTTACCCTTTACGCGGTTGACCAACCTCACTTTGGACCAAAAGAAGATGTTACGCTTCCTAGTAGGGCACCTTATTCAAGAGACTAAGTTTGTAGATGAAAATACCCGTAGGGGTCTCACACTCTACAAACTTGTCCGGGCCCTACTAGGGAGGATCGGTATGAAGGAGTTTACTACAGTGTCAGCCCCTACCTATAATAGGTATACCCTAGAGTTTATGTCTACTGTCACTAAGGAGAACAACATTCAAATGGGGAGATCGGTGAGATTCCATTTGAGGGATGTGCCACGTGGCTTAACTTATGCTCAACTAGCGGACATCTTCAAATGGAAATTGAGGAAAAATGTGAAGGGGTACAATGAGTCAGATGTAGGGTATGAGTTGTATGTGTTTTGGGCCACTATCACTCGATAGTTAAGGGGGAGAGAGAGAAAGAGTAGCGATATAGTTCACCCGACACTTAGGTATGTAGCCAGATTGTTGAGTGTGATAGTCAGTTGTCACTGAGAAACCACCATTGTCACTGAGAAGAACTGTAAGATGCTATCTCTTGGATGGTTTTGTCACTCACTGTATCAATCTCTCCACGGTGCCCTCCTGCACTAGAAAGATAACGATTGGCGCTATGGTCTCGCTTCTGATTTGGTACTATAACCTTCTGGTGAGTGAGGGGATAAGGGTGAACCCACAATCGCCTATACTGGAGGAAAACGATACTATCTTTGAGTTGTACAAGGGAAGGAAGTTAAGGAGGTTGCCCTAGCTTGCACGACTTAGCCTTTGGATTATTGTTGGAATGATTATTTGGATAACTCTTGTTTTTCTTATTTTTAGCATTTCCCCCATTTGGATGTTGATCTTTTTAGTTGTTTTTTGTTTTTAGGTGTGGGGGAACCTTTTGGTAGTTGTATTTTGGGGTGTGTTTTGAAACTTTGGTGGTGTAATTTTTTCTTTTGCACTATATTTTGTAGTATGAAGCCCAACTTTGGGAAATTTTGTGCACACATTTGTTTTTGAAAATTTTGAAATAAATAAATATATATACCTAGCTAAGTTGGAAACCCAAAAGGGTAACTTAGGAAAAAATGGGAGAAAGCCCGGATAGGTCGAAAGACCTAGGTAAAAATGAGAGGCTAGGACCGGCTAGGTTGGAAAAAATGATAGGCTGTGTGGAAAAAGGTGAGATAGTGAACTAAACATTTGTGAATGCTAGAATTAAAAATCGAAAGTGCTACTGGGAAAAATGAGAGAAATTGAGAGAAAATGGAAATTAAGTTGAGGATCCTTCGGCATCATCCTTGGTTGTAGCTAAGGTTAGAATTTTGAGTTATCCTTAGTTACAACCAAGTTGAGGATATTGTGGATTATCCTTGGCGGTTTTTTCGGCAACAACTCTTGAATTTCTTTTGGCGGACTATTTAGGGGAGTAAGCTAGTTCAACACTTACCTTTTGCACATACCTTGTTCTTCACAATATTTTTGGTTGTTAGGTTACTTTAGCATCTTTAGGGAGTGTGAGAGTTGTGAGATTCTTACATCTTTGGGGAACTAGGGTAGCTTGGGAAAAATATTAGTTTATTGGCTAACTTCTCTTTACATGCTATATTTTGCTTCGATCTTTTCTCGTTTCTTTTTACTTGAGGACGAGTAAAGGATTAAGTGTGAAAGGATTGACATGTAACTTTATGTATGCGTTAGCCAATACATTTGACACATTTATTATCATCTTTTGTTTTATTGATTGCTATTTTTAGTTAGGTTTACACGAAAAAGGGTTTAGATGACCACTTTTGGTTTTCTTGTCTAAATTCTAAGTTTTGTAGATTTAATTGAAGCTAATGGACACTTTGTATTCACGGGCACCTAGATCTTCCTTTTTGATCTCATTATTAGGTTGCTCATGAGTACTTATTTATCATATTTTTGCAGAGAACCATCCGCGAGGGTGGTAGAAGATATTTGAAGGCCATTTGCAAGGATGGTAGAAGATATCGAAGGCCACTTGCAAGGATGGTAGTAGATTGAAGGCCACTGACTCCATAGCATGGTAGTAGATGAAATTGAGCCCAACAAAGGTATATTCTAAGTTCAAGAAGGCCAACGAAGAAACCAGGGGATTGTTGTGTGAGGTTGCACGGAATTTCGAGAAAATTGACTACAATAACTCCCAAATCGGACCAATAATTCACCCGTAACAGAGCAAACAAGTCAGCCAGCTGGATCAACCACGGTCAGCATGGACCAACACATACTGCACTAGGTTAACACGAGGGCCTCACCTATCATGATCTGTATCACTCAACACGGCCCGTGCCAGGGGTCCAACACGAGTCATGCTAAGCCCAAACACAGGTCGTACCCAATCGTGCTGGCCGTGTGCCCTTGTTTTTTTCACTCAAATCTTTGGCTAAGTATGGGTGTAAAACTTCTCGTTTAACATGGTCCACATCATTTCAAGTCACAAATGACAAGACTAGCCCACGGGGTGTGAAGGACGACACGTCCCATGCCGACATACTGAGCAAAATAAGGTTCTACTCGATCGGGCACGCCAAATGACATGAGACAAGGATTAGAAGGAGCAAAAAAGAAGTGTTGACCGACGGCCTGTGCTATACAACATGGGCCGGGCTTCCATATGGATGGCACGCTCCACTAAGAGGGGTGTCTCGGCTTACACAGATTGTGCCAGATTCCACTCTCCGTGCCATTTGCGGCTTCTATGATTTTTGGACATTTTAGGCCTATTTTAGGCCCAATTCTTTGCTACTATATATATGGACCTATGTCTACTGGGGTTTAAGTTTTTGCCCACTTTTTCATCTTGTAAAGTAAGTTAGAGAGAGAAAAACACTCTTCCTTATCTCTAGCATATTTTCCTTTCTTCTCTTTATTTTTATTTTGCCCAAAAGTGTTGAATCCAATGAATTACTTCTATTCAATGCTTAGGGAGTAGAGATCTTACTTGGGGATAGTATTTGTATTCATGTTTTGATGTTGAATTTATGATATTTCATAGATTGACCTATTTCTATGCGTTTTTGTATTATTATGTTGGCTTGTTCTTAATATTCCTGTAAATTGCATAATTGTCACACTTAGTTCGTACACACCAAAGTCTATTTTCATGTTGGTTCACTATTTCTACCCCCCGGGGAAGGAAACCTAGATGCGCTCCGGGTACCGATGGGTCCGGAACCGTGTGGGTGTGTGCACATAGGTTGCCGTTGTTGATGTTATTATCTACTATGCTCTAGTTAACCAACTATTCGGTCAGAAGGTTTGCGGAGAGAGATAGCTAAAGTAGAAAGATAGGATCCTAGATCCATCAATAAGACACCTATTTCTTTTGCCTTTGTAGGACAAGGGGTAGTGCGTTCACATTTTTCCGCCCGAGACTTAATCTTACGGGGGATAATCAGACCTGCACAATGAGCCATTGTTGTTGTTCCACTATACTAGTTGCAGAGGTGAGGCTAATGGAAGATTTAATACATGCACCCTTATGTGACAGATAAGAGGATGTTTTGACCATTGTCTGCACTACGTGATACAAACACTAGAATAGGGTATAGTTCTTGTAAGTGATGAAATCGATGATCGAAATGACATTAATCATGTTAAGAAAATATTATCTGAGTGTTAGTTTATATTGTTAATTATTTTGATCATTTTCATGCTAGTAGTTCTTAGTACAAATCCCCCCAATAACTTTTTTACCAACACT
This sequence comes from Rubia tinctorum, assembly GCA_032355605.1. Taxonomy (NCBI): domain Eukaryota; kingdom Viridiplantae; phylum Streptophyta; class Magnoliopsida; order Gentianales; family Rubiaceae; genus Rubia; species Rubia tinctorum. Next base: position 11,106 of record JAULKM010173311.1, on the reverse strand, counting down.
GTTTAATCCTATCACATGCTCGGATTGACGACCCGATCACAGTTGTGTGTAGTTAATTATTTGATTTCTAACATCTCTGTGGATGACCACAATACTTACCACTATATACCATTCTTGGTAGTGTAGTAGTAGGAACAGGAGCAACGATACAAATCTCTATCTTTGATCCACGGTCCCCTCTCGTGTTTTTATCGACAATCGGGAAGGGGCGGGTCAGCTTTGGACCAACTTTCCGGCTTACTAGTGTATGGTCAATCATAATGTTGACCCGGAAGCCCACTTGCACACACCCACATGGTTCCCGACTATCGTTACCCCAAGCGCATCTGAGTTTCCTTCCCCGGAGGGTATTAATAATTGCACCAACATGAACGTAGACTACGGTGTGTGCTAACTTAGTGTGACAATCATGCAATTAAAAAGAACATGAAGAACAATACAACATAACAATAACAAAACACATAGAAATAGATAAATCTAAGAAATCTCACGTAGCTTTTATTTTCAAAGTACATAGGAAGGAAGAGGAGAATTTTTTCTCTCTCTCTAGAGTTCTTCTTCTGTTTTCTTTCTCTTATTTTCCTAGATCCATGGCATGTGACTCAATATTTTTCAAGGATTTTTTTAAGGAACTAGTCAATTACCTTGGGGTTTGTATTTGTATTCATGAATTAATGTTTGTTTTATGAGATTCCTTATATCTCCCTATTTCTATGTGTTTGTGATTATTATGTTGGCTTGTTCTTCATGTTATTATTAATTGTATGATTGTCAAACTAAGGCTGGCACACATCGTAGTCTACTTTCATGTTGGTTCACTTATTGATATCCCCGGGGAGGGAAACCTAGATGTGCTTTGGGTAACGATAGTTCGAAACCGTATGGGTGTGTGCATGTGGGCTACCGAGTCAACGTAACAATCGACTATGCACTATTATATGCCGGAAAATCGGTTCGAAGGGTCACAAATAGATATGGCTATGGTAGAAGACTAGGGTTTGCACATTACAACCCTAAAGCCATCGATAATGTGCTTCACCCCTTTGCCTTTTTAGGCCCAGTGAGAAGCATTTGTGGTGTAGTGCCCATGACGTAATAGCACGGGGGAGATTCAAATTTGCATACACTACAAGAAACATGACCAATTACTTTTCCCCTTTTACCTCAATTTTTTTGGCTTAGGTTAAATAACCGTGGTTAAAAGTTCTTTTACCTTTGTTATTTTATTTTTTGAAGTAAATAATATTTTTTACCTCGGTTAAAAAATAACCGAGGTAAATAATAGTTTTTTATCGCTGTTATGTGATAGTTGTGGTAAATATTTCCAAATGCAAAGTAATAAGTATAACCGACATAGCTGTGACTTAGGCAATATATGTATCACCAACCAGTTAAAGTGTATTATCAGATGAATGACTTTGCAAACATGGTCGGATCAACTAAATTTTTAACAACATTAAAGAAACTTCGCATATTGGGACTAGCGATGTTGTACATGTCAATCTATCCAAACCAGTGCCTAAATCCAATAAAATAAATTAAATCATGTGACGTCGCAGTTTAGTCGGTAATTTGTCGGTTAACTCAAAATCATGGGTGCGAATGGTGTGCGAAGTCCGACTTCTTTGTCGTACCTAATAAATTAACAATGGATAAACAATCCACCCAGAACTTGGAATGTACGATAAATAGGTCCTATCCCAAGTTCACAAAATCCAGTTTGAAATATAATGAAACTAAATTGGAGAGACTAATATTGCTACCACATGTATAAAATATCCAGCAAACATCTTGCAATTTTAAACTTATCAAGATAAAGATAAAATATCCCAATAAAATCCAAAATATTCATCATTATGCACGAAAAAATAACAATCATGGAAATCAATGGGGTGGTGACCAGGTTGGGATACCGTCTTCCGACGAACTATTTCTATCTGAATCTTAGGTGGAAGAATCGGTATCGTCATCGCCAGACCCTTCTTCATCAAATGTCACTCTCACGCCATCCTCGTCATCCCCAGTTGCATTGATCGCACCGGCAATCATAGACTTCAGCTCCGCCAATTCTTCCGAAATCTTTTACACGTTGTAGTCTGTACGATGCACCAGGTAGACCAAGCAAAATATATCCGAACCTTAAAACCCAAAATTAAATAACCGAACCAAAATTGAACCAACAACCAAATAGTGGGACTCGGGCAATAATTCAAAACAAAAACTACCCGATCGAACCGAACCTAAACCCGAACTAAAATTTCCAAACCCGATAGGACCCAAACCCGAACAAAACCTGAACCTGAATCGAATCTAAAGTCGAACCCAAAAATTACCTGCACCCGAACCCAAAAAGAACCCGTACCCGAAATATACCTAAACATGCCCAACTACTACCGGATTCAAAATGAACTGAATTGATGTTAACCCTAATTTGAAGAGATTCAAATTAATGTTAAGTCAGATTGAACAAGACTCGAATATAATTGAATAGTGTGTAAATAATTTTTACTGTCTTAAATTATAAACAATGAAATACATTATTGTTTATTATTGTGTTATTAAGATTACAATAACGCATAAATTAAAAATGTGTAATAAATATCATAATTAGATGAAATTATTTTAAAAGTATATTTTAAATATATGTACTAAATGAAAGAAAATTGTAAATTATTAATTTATAATTAATTTTAAAAAAATGAAAAGCTAAAATTAATATAAATTATATAAAATTTTAATTATTTCGAAAATATTTCATACAATATAATTGGTTATTTTATTTATTATTTAGGACTCATAATTTATGATTAGTAAAATATTATTTTTTTAATAGAAAGTTGGTCAAAATTGTTTATATAATAAATTTAGTTCTTAACGGATTATTGGTATATATTAATATTGCACTTAATTAAGAAAAAAAAGCATGTATATGTTTACAATGAGTGAATTAGATAAAATAAACTTTGTCAAAAAGTAATCAATCAAAATTTGATTAGATATAAAACATACATATATAATTATTACTAATGAAAGATAACAATAAACATACTTGATAATAATTATTTATATAATAATATTATTAACATATTTTAAAATTTAAAACATATGAACTAATTTAATTTATACATTTCCAAGTATTAGAATTTATTGTTTCTGAAAAAATTAAACTAAAGCTAGTGTATTTGTTTGTAAAGTGATTTCCTTAAATTAAAGAGGTCACTGGTTCATGAACTCCCCACAACAACATTTTTTTTATTCCCCATTTGCTAAAGTTGTTTTTAACTTTGCACATAAAACCTTGGTTTTTCATTCCCCAACTGCTAAAGTGGTTTACAAAATTCCACATAAAACCTTGGGTTCATAGGAGACTATATCTTTTTCTAAACATTTACAATGATTGAATTAGATAAAATCAACTTTTTCAAAAATTTATATCAATTTAAATTTTATTAAATAAATATACACACATACATAATTATTGTTAAGGAAAGATAACAATAAGAATATATGACAATAATTATTTATATAAAAATATTATTAACGCATTTTGAAATTTTATTAATATTTTGTTATCTAAGGTTAATATAATATTTTTTAAAAAAATATATTGCTAAATATTTTTAAATAATAACTCATATAATTAAATATAAATATAAATATGAATTTCAAGTTAGGAGTTTTATGAGTTATGATCAACAACAAAAATAGAAAAAACATCTAAACACAAACTATTCTATTTCCTTAGTAAATGATATAATCTTTAAGTGATAATGCCTATGCATTATGCTTATACATATGTCATATTTTTCATAGCAAAACCAATTTTTTTTTCATTTTAAAAGATCGAAAGTATACATAAAAAAATTGACTAAATATACTATGTACACCTATATAGAGAGATTAGTTCATCGAGAAAATTTTCTAGAAAAGGAGTATTCATTTTCATAATAATGATGACACATTTGCTATATTAATCTGATCAAGATCCGAATAGAATATATCAGAATCTGATCAAACTCGATCTGAAAAGTATCAAAACCAAATTGACTCAAATAAAACCCAACCCGAATCAAATTCAAAAAAACATATACCCTAATTGTACTTGAAACTGAAACAACTGAACCAAATTTGATCCAAACCCGATTCAAAAAATTTATACCCAAAATCGAAACAACCTAAACCAAACCGGATATGATCTATTAATTTTCAAAACTATCGAATGATACTCGAACCCGAACTTACCGATCATGACCCGATACCCGAACACAAAATAATCCACGAATCATACCCGAACCAATTGAGTCTCACCTAGACCCGACCGAAAAGACCCGTTTTCCTGATCTAGCGCCAAGGCATTGGTCTCGGCCACGTCCTTCACGAGGATGCCCCAAGAGCTCTGTTTAATGCCTGTTGTGAAATGTTTTTAAATGAAATAATAATTATAAAATGTAAATAATGAATATTTTTGAATAACCATAAAACCTTTAAAATTTCATACCCGATCATTGGGCAGGATTACTAGTGGTGGCAGGATCCTCTGCTGTGGAAGCTGAAGGGTTTGCCTCATTCGCGGTTGGTAGATGCAATTTCACATTTTCTGTGGGGATGTTGCGGTTAGTCCATGTCCCCGCCTTCCAATGCCAATAATTATGCCTAAAATGGTATGTATCGTAGTACTTTGGATGGATTTCCACCTTTGATTTGATCGGAACCTTCTTTTTCTCCACAATGGCGGTGATCACGTTGCCATAGGGGAGTGTCCGACTCTTCGTTGAGATGGCTACTTGGTGCATCTCCTGGATGATGGTGTACTCAGGGTTTACTACCTTCTTCTCCACAAGGTGGTAGTACATGACGGCCCCGTTGATCATGCACTCCAAAGGATGTTCAGAAGGGATCATAATTCATACAATTATACTGTACATTATCCTTTTCTCGAGATTAAGAGCATAAATCTTGATCCGCCTTGGTTGGATAAGTCCATTCCCCACTTTAATTTTGAAGTAATTCTTCACCATTTGGTTGTGGTCAAGCACCTAGGATTGGTCATCCTCGGGGACCGGTGAAGGCCAATTGTCCCCGCAGTACAGCCGTAGAGGCTCAACCTCCGGGTGATACTCCGCACTGACTATGCACCCAATCACTTGATTGATGAGCTCCGTCGTTATCTTTACGTCCACCCCATTCTTTCTTGTACTGCAGATGTCCGTAGATTGCTGAGCAAAATTGGCTAGAACTCCTTGACCTCCGTATCATACGTCGGTCTATCCAAGCATACCAAACCCTTCATTCTCAAAGGTTTGAGGAAAAAATTCAGGTGGAGTCGCGCCACGTCCTCAGGCTTCACCACCATGACCTCCTTTATCTTGTGGCCTAGGATCTTTTCAAATTGCTTTGGTGCCTCCTCATTTACGTAGCGTATGTTTTCCCAAGTTGACGGTGGAGGTATGCGATTTGTCTTCTTCTTTTGGTGCGCGATGGAACTTTTTTCACGGTGTTTTCCCTAAACCTCTAGGCTGCCTGCTTTATTTGAGCCATCTGTGGAAAATGTGAACTTAAAAGAATTAGTTCAACAAGAACCTAGCTCATGCATATGTAAATCCTGACATCGCATTCAAGTCGCAGATATGTCGGCAAAGCCGATGTGTTTGGTTCAAATTCGTATATTCATGTTTATGAATTTGCGACGTCACAACTAACACATCAGCTGCGCCAAAATACTGTAATACTAGGATACAAATGGGCCTAAAACACCTAAAATCTGAACTTACACTAACATCAAAACACGAACAAGTAAAATGACACTAACAAGTAGCAAGAATGAGTGCCACAACAATTATCTAAACCCTAGACTGAGCCAAGAATTTCTGAACAAGGCCCAAACCAAATTGAATAAACCCAAAATCTAAAAGCACAACAACTCATGCATTGTGAATATTGTAAAATAATGTAACGGGGGCATTAAGGAAGTCCTCAAAGCCAAAAAAACCACTATCAAATTTGGAGAAAAACTTACTTTGGTTCACCTTTGATGCGATGTCCTCGATTGCGAATGCAAAAAGGTTGGTCATTGGGTGGCTTTTAAACCCATGGTGAAATGTAGTAATTTTATCAAACATGCGACGTTACAGGAAATGTGGAATGGGAAGATAAAATGAGAGATGTTAGTGAGATGTCGCAGTGCGCATATTTGTCCCACACAAATGCTTTGGGCCTGGGCAAGGATAGAACCTAATTGGCAACAGCCAACGTCACTACTAATTCGATCGATACGACACAAGATCACAAATTATGTGACGTCATTTATGATCATGATTGGGTGGAAATGGACAAGTGGCCCAAACCAGGAAAATCTTTGGGCTTGGTCAGTGAGGGACAAAAATCACGGTAGCCCAATGTCTCATTTACATTTCATCGTTAGGTATTTATTTTTTCCGAGTCTTCAGCGACACAACAACTTGGATTGTGGGATGATTAGTACATGGTCTAGAAGAAATTGTAAATTATTACTTAAGAGTATACGATTTTCAGCCATGAAAACTTGTGGAATTCTATGTCGACTATGAAAAGTGTTATAATCAATAAAACGGTCATTGTTGCTCTTGTTTTTTGTGAACATATAGATCAGACATTTATAACACTTATGTTGTTTGTAGATCATTAAATTCGTGACATATACTCATGTTGTTTAATATATGCTGATGTTGTTCCGGGTTTGGTGAACGATCCAGTCATGCGGGTACCAATTACTCTGGAGGTAAGATTAAAGAAATTGATGGGAGAGATTATGAAACGAATGGAAGATAATTATAGAGCCCTCCATGATTTTTATTTTTGTTCCACTGGTGTCTACTACCAATTTTATTATTGAAATGAACCTTCGAGGATTATTATAGTTTCATATTAATTACTTTGCATACGGTGTATAAAAATATTGAAATAAAATTTAATTGGAAAGATTATAGATTGAACTTTAAATGTATGAAAATTAATATTATTCCAAATTCGGCTAAAATAGTTTTAAACAGTTGTTCAAAATAGTGCAGGAAAACTAAATATGACGATGAACAACGGTGACATAAAAAATGTTAGCCCAACACCATTTACCACCTCGAATAAAATCGTGTCCCCAATCTCGAGTTCCTCTTCTACAAGAAATCGAGTAAACCCCTTGAGGTCAGGGTCTTCAACATCCGGTTGCTTTAGTAGTGCATGTCATACTCTCTTCCGTTGCATCACAGAACAACCAGGTTCTTGTACGGCGGTAGGACCTCTGAAATGTGGGCTGGGATGTACTAATTTTTTAACCAAAAAACAAAATTTAGTAAACGTGAAAATAACGTATAGAAAAAGTTAATTGAGAATGAAATACAAGTGTGACAGGGAGGATCTACCGAAATTGGAACATCCTCGAGGATTGTTTTCGTGAGAGTTTGTTCCACATGAATAATGGCTCCTATATGTTGAAGTAGGGAATCAATTCTTGAAAATGGGCAAAAATAACCCAAAACACTAGCATCCACAATTGGCACGGGTCGTGCCATCTGGCAAGGGCCGTGCTTGTGGGCCGTGCTATCTGACATGGTCTATGGTGGAGGTTCTTAACAGGGGCTGTGTTGAATGGCATGGGACATACTGGCTATGTCTGGCATGAGTTGTGCTGGCTGGCATAGACCGTCAGTTAGACCTCCATTTTTTAACTCGTACCACGTCATTTGGATTAAGCCATAGGCTGAAAGCACTTCTTGGTCGATTGAACGGTGTGGGCTGTTTGAATTCTCGTATGCCGTCGTCTAGGAGTTATTTTTTGAGCAAAACGGTGACCTGTCTTGTCCTTTATATCCCATGGGCTGTTCACCACAATTTTGGAGTTGAAACGACACATACCGTGTAAAATGGCACAATCCATGTCCATACTTAGCCTCATGAAGGATTGGGGTGACGCGGACCGTGTTAAACCAAACCGTTCGTGCCAAAGGGTTGTGGCACAACTGTGCTGGCCTAAACGGCTCCTACTGGGCGTAACAGCTCGGGATGAAGGGGTTCGAGATGAGTCTTAGCCTCATGCTAGAGGTCCATGAGACGGGGATGACCAGTCCTTCTTATTCCAAAATTTGTTTGCACCGCTACGGATAACCGCTGCATTGATTTGAGAGTTCCTATAATTGAGTTTATAGTACTCAAGAAGATAAATCCAATGGTACAACCCATGGATGCTGATTCTTTTTGGATCGTTCCCAAAAATTCTCTACTACTCTCAGATTAAAATTCACCCGCTTCTTTGTCTTCCTTCTTCGACTCTTCTATACAACGTTTTGAGCCGTGACCTTTAGTGTTCTATCATCCTTGCGAATGGATTTTCTACAATCTTCTACCACCCTTGCGGTATACCTTCTACAAACTATACCAAAGTTCTCATGAGCAACCTACAAATAAGCTGTCAAAAAGAAGATCTAGGCACTCTTAAGGATATTGTGTTTATTAGATCCAATTAAGTCTACAAAACTTTGGATTCAGAGAAGAAAAACAACAACGGTCATACAAACCCTTTTTAATGTATACCTAAATAAAAATAGTAATCAACCAAACAAAACATAATAACAAGCATGACATATGCATTGGTTAACACATGCATAAAAAGGCACATCAATCCACTCACACTTAAACCTTTACTCGTCCTAGAGTAAACAAAAATGAGAAAATATCCAAGAGGAATGTAGCATGAAAATATAAGTTAACCAATACATTCAACTTATTCCCAAACTACTCTAGTACCCCTAAAGATTGTTAGAATCTCACAACTCTCACTCTTCGCAAAAATGCTATAGTAATCTATCCACCCAAAATCCATCCAAGATAAAGGCAAAGTAAAATGATAAGTGCTAAACTAGCTTACTCCACCGAAGAAGCCACCAAAAACAATCCAAGAGCTGTTGCCAAAGAAACCACCAAAGATAGTCCAAAAGATGTTCAAACTAGTTTCCGATTTCTCTCAATTTCTCTCATTTTGCCTATGCGCCCTTTTGGGTTTTCATCCTAGCATTCACACATGTTGAATTCACTTCTCACATTTTTCCACACGGCCTCTCATTTTTGCCTAGGTTTTCCAACCTGGCTGGGCCTTGCCTCTCATTTTTACCTAGGTCTTTTGACCTATCCCGACCTTCTCCAATTTTTGCCTAAGAAGCCCTTTCGGGTTTCTGACTTAGCCAGATGTTTGTATATATATACACATCATTTTTAAATTTTTATTTTTTTACAAAATTCTCTTAGAAGAGCTATTCTCTACATAAAAACAACTAAGAATCAAAAGTGTTATCTAATCCCCCCCCACACACACTTAAATCTTGCATTGTTCTCAATGCATATACAAAATCATAGAACATATGGCAAGGGAAGGAAATAGGAGAGCACGCACAATGAAAAATGAACACTAAAATCTCCCCTTGGTGGCATAATCATGGAATTTAGTGAACATAATACCATCACCCCAATAAATACCCCTAACCTCTAATCAAGTAAGTTCAATCACAACCACTATCATACATCACAGATCTAATAAACAATTAAATCACAACGAAGAGTTACCTCTTAGGTTTTGATATGTGTGTTTCAAGGGTTTTGAGGGTAAGTGGGTTTTGATGGTATTTTGGTGGTGGTAGGGAAGAAATGGTGATTGAGATGTAGGATGGTAAGTGTGCTTCACGAGTCGTGTACGTCTACACAACCCATGAATTTTGGGGGGAGGAGTTGTTTCTCCTCCCTGTCCACCACTTTGAGCTTCACGAACCATGTACATCTACATGACCATGAGTTGGACTCCTCCTAAACCCTATTGCTTGCTTTCCTAAAAAAACTATATGCTTTCTACAAAAAAAAAGCTTGCACACCAAGTGTAATAGTTTTCTAAAACCAAAAGCTAAATAGGAAAACATTCCAAAAACACTAAACATCTACAACACAATGCAATGCAATGGGACATATTTCCTCCCCCACACTTACAACACACACATTCCTCAAATAAGAAACATGATATGAAAAGAAGGGGAGGTAAAAAAAATGATAGGCAATCACAACTTCCCAATGCATTGTTCCCACCTCAATATCCTCAAATCTAGCCCAACATGCAACTCAAATAAAGCCACTACAAATCCATATTAAACAATGGTTAATGAACATCCACACAAAAACACAACTAGTGTGTGGTCCCATGCCGTGTGTTTGGTGGTAGTATAGGTAGTGGAGTGTAGTGGTATATGTAATGGTTTGGGGTTAGAATTGGAGGAAAATGTGAGAAATATTATTTTTTAAAAAATAAAAACAAACGAATATAATTTTTAAAGCTTGGGTTGCCTCTCGAGAAGCTCCACATATTTAAGGTCATTGGCACTACCCTCATGTTATCCATATAGTGTGGATTTGTACCCAATCGCCATAGGCAAGCAGAAATGGAGAGGTAGGAGTAACAATCTTCCAAGAGGAAGAAATAGTAGAGAAGGAGTCAACATTAGAGGAAATATTTGGTTTGAAAGCTTAGCATGTTCAATTGTCTTTTCTATGGTTTCCTCCAAGGGTTCCAAAAATGTGGGAGTTGGTTCTATAGGTGGAGGTTGGGGTGAAAATAGGTAATATGGTGAAATAAGTATAATCACCCCTTCCTAAACTTCTTCACTCTCAACAAACCACTCCCCATGCCCTCTGGATTCATCACCAAAATCTCAAGTTCAACAAGGGATAGTTTATTTTTGGAATATTGGGTTTCTAGTTGGCTCACCCTTTAAATCAAATCACTCACCTGTCCTTCAACTTTCTCAATGCTTGAGAAGAGTTGAGTTCCCAAATCTCTAATGTCGCTATGAATTTGTGATTGAAGTAACTAAATACTGTTGGTAATATTAGCTATAGCTTGTAAAATTTCTCCATAATTCGATTTGGGAAATAATTCTAGGGATTGGGTTTGGGCCATTGTATGGGTTAGTGAAGACAACTATCTAACCCAAAGTGTTGGTTTCCGGATGCCTTTTGATGAAGATCAAGGGACGACTACCACCATAAATGAAGACATTCCACGTCTAGATCAAACATTCAAGGGTTATGTTCGTGATC
>JAULKM010173300.1:0-15526 GCA_032355605.1 Rubia tinctorum | reverse complement strand
AACAATAAGCATGAAAAGTGAATGAAAAACATCAATTTTCAACAATAAACTCTTTCTCCAAATCCGGCGAACGAATGATTTTGCTCTATTTTTCAATTTTTTCCTTATTTAAATTTTTATTTTTATTTTTTTAATTTAGAATTAATGGGGTACAATGTATCCAAAATCGTACCCTTAATCTTGACCGTACCCTTGACTGTACCCGGCCAAATTAATAAAAAAGTCAACCCGTACCGGGGACGTCCCCAAACCGAATCCGTACCCGCTACGTATCCGGTATGGGTACAATGACCCATTTACGATACCCGGGTATCAGAGCTAAGAACCATTTGTTTCTAATTATTGGTTTAGTTGTTGGGGGTGTGGTTCTAATCATTGCTTCAGTGTTGTTGTATGGTGTTGCTGTTTCACAGGTGGGAGGAAAGAAAAGCCGCTTCAGACCCTTGAGGACTGGCAGCCGTTGAATATCAACCGAAGAGGTTCTAGCAGGAGTACCGAAACTAATGCCAAAGGCTCACAACTCCCTGATCTAAATCTTGGACAGAAGATTGCTTTGGGTGTGGTTTTGTTTGCCACCAAGAACTTTGATGAAAATCTGATTCTTGGAGAAGGCGGCTTTGGCAAAGTTTACCGGGGGATTCTCAGGGAGGGAACTAAAGTTGCTATCAAAAGAAGTGAGCCAGGATGAACACAGGGCCTTTCGGAATTCCAAACTAAAATACTAGCTAGTATTAAGGAATAAAAATATTATGTGAATATTATTTGTAATTGTAATTATATTAGATTTTTTTTCTTTTTCTGTATAGATCCTTGTTCATCTATATAATGTACCCCAAAACATGAATACAAACACACATCATTACCCATATATTTTTCATGGTATCAGAGCATAAAATCCTGAAACCCTAAAATTTTTTTGCTGTCCTTTCTCGAGCCGCCGCCGCCAGCGTTAGCCGCGCGTACCAGTCACGCGCTGTTGCTAACCAAGCCGCTGCTGCTCTCTGATTGTTGTCCACCGAACATCGTGACCTCCTACATGGTTACCGCGTCTGTCAGACACCACACCTGGTCCGATCTGCTCATGCATTCCCTGCACGGGCCGCCATCACCGTCCACGCGCCGTCGCCATTCCGGACAAGCTCCGCCGCATCGACTATACACTTCTGCTGCTAATCCGCAACTATGTCTGCTCCTGGTTCCAGTTCCGATGATGCTGAGCAAGCTCGTATTGCTGCTGAATCTAATGCTTATAAGCTACAGAATCTCAATGTCGCTGACGTGATTGCTCCTTTTCTCAAACAATTGCAATTACAATCTGGCTCTGGGGGATCTGTCTTTGCTGGTCGATCTCTGAACAATCCTTTTTACCTTTGTACTACTGACGGCCTTGGTTTGTCAATCTGTCCCGTCATATTGAAAGGTGACGAGAATTACCTTGAATTGTCTGCTGCAATTTATGTCGCCATGCTTTCCATGAAGAAGATTGGTTTTATTGATGGAACCATTACCAAACCCCCGGTAATCATCTTCATGCAGTTGATTGGTCGGGACTTATTGCTACCCTTGTATGTTGGATCTTGCAGACTTTAGATCCACCATTGCGTTCTTATACAAGTTAATATGCCATAGTTAAGAAATTTTGGGATGATCTTAAGGAAACCATTACTCTTGGGAATGGTTCAAAAATTCTGCAGATGCATGAAGATGTACAGAACTGTCAGGAGAATGGTCAGACTATTGCCATATATTTTGGAAAAATGAAGAAGCTGTTCAGTGATTACAACTCACTCCGGTCTCCTTTAGTTTGCATCTGTGAATCTTGCAAACCACTGTGCACATGCATCCATTTTTCTAATGCCTTTAAAAATGTGAGAAATACACGATCTATCAATTTCTCCTCGATCTTGATGATGACTATCACACCTTGCGATCCAACATCATGACCACCGATCCTTTGCCACCTGTAATGAGTGTATATGCTCTCGTTGCTCAAGAGGAAAATCACAAAGCCCTCATTTTGTCTCACGAGTCGTCAACTGACTTTATGGCATATGCTGCACGAGGCCCACCACCATTGGGTTCTTCGACAGTTGCTCTCACTTCAGCTGACTGCAAGAATCTCACCTATACGCATTGTTATCGCAAGGGTCACGAAAAACACATGTTTCAAGCTCACAGGTGTACAAGATTGGTTCAAGAAGTTGAATCACAAATCCAAGAAGATGGGGCCAACTCCACCGACCATTGTCGCCGGGAACTACGGACCGGATGCCAACGTCTGCCCGGCTCCGTCAGCTTTTACCAGCGCTGCTGTGTTACCACCTGGACACTCCGCGATGGCAACCAACCATACCCTTACCCATTCTGACTTCGGTCCTGCTCTGTCTGATGACCAATGGAGTACGACTCTACATTTATTTAATCAATTTGATGTTGTGTCTAACCATGAGTCAGGTAAGTCTACTTTACCATGGATTCTTGATTCAGGTGCCTCATATCACATGAATGGTGACAAAAGTTCTCTGATTGATATTACTATTGTTGTCAATTTTGTGAATGTTATATTGCCTGATAGATCTGTGTCATCTGCAACACAATATGGTTTTATTAGTTTTGGAGATTTTACTCTTACTCACGTGCTTTACATACCTTCTCTGCAATGCCATTTATTATCGTGCACTAGATTGTTATCTGCCTTAAAATGTCTAACTTTGTTTACTGAAAATTATTGCATTTTACAGAAAATTGGTATGAGGAATGTGATTGGAATGGGTGAACAGGAGGGGGGGTGGTTTATTGGTTTCGTCTACTGGATATGAATGATCGTCCTCATATCTTGCAGTCTATTCCGACGGCTTTTTCAGTTTGGTCTTCTGATTTATGGCATCACCGTCTTGGGCATCCTTCCTCTACGGTGTTGTCCTATGTTTCTAGTCTTATTTTTAGCACAAATAATGTTATTGTTCCTTGCTCTGTATGTCATAGACCAAAACAGACTAGACATATTTTTCCTTTGAGTTATTTGTATGCTAGTTCTATATTTGAATTAATACATTGTGATGTTTGAGATCCTTATAAAACACCATTTTCTAGAGGTGCATTTTATTTTCTGACTATAGTTGATGATTATTCCTGATCTGTTTGGGTTTATTTATTAGTAGCTAATTTAGAAGATGCTTCTAGATTTATTGAATTTTGTGCCTTGATAAGAACTAATTTGGCCACGTGGTTTGGCATGTTTGGGTTGATAATGGTACATAATTTCTACCTTTGAGATTATACTTTGCTAAATCTGGGATTATTTTTTAGACATCTATGGTTGATACGCCACAATGGAATGGTCGTGTTGAGGGCAAGTATCGTCATTTGTAAAATGTTGCTCGTGCTTTGCACTTTTAAGCTAATCGGCCAATTGAGTTTTGGGGAGAATGTGTTCTTACAGCTGCATATTTGATCAACCAGACACTGACGAAGTAACTCGATGGTCACACACCATTTCAATTACTCTATGGACGTCTCCCAAATTATAAGGTTTTGCGTGTATTTGGATGTTTTTATTTTGCTTCCTACATCCCCAGATTTCATGACAAGTTTACTCCAAGAAGTCATCTACCTCTGTTTCTTGGGTATCCTGCTAGAAAGAAAGGCTATCGCCTTTATGATTTGGAATCTGGTACTTTCTTTAACAGTAGAGATGTGATTTTTATGAAGACCAGTTTCCATATGTTGTCCTCCAGGAAGCCTCACCGACATCGACCACCTCACCGCCACCAGATACTACACTGACGTCAGCCACCTTACCGTCGCCGGTCATCTCATCGTCGTCGTCAACTATGTCACCACCGGTTACCTTGCGGCATGTTGACCCTGTGCTTCACGCGCTCTATAAGCTCCATGGGCTGCCGGCCGCCATTGACAACGCGCCTCATGCTCTGCCTACAGATGCTCCGACCAGTCCATCTCCAACTAGCACTCTGGCGCCTCCTCTGCCTACCTCACCTCCGCCGCCTGCTTTTCCAATTATGTCCCTGGTACCGCTTCCTGCGATCGAGCTACCTACTGTAGGACAGTGTTCGAGATCATCGACCTCCTACTTAATTGGAAGATTATGTCTGCTTTGTTGCTGATATTAATAACCCCCTACTGCTATGACCGTACCTGTGATGTCACATTCCTCAGGTGTTCTCTACCCTTTAACTAATTTTGTAAAATTGAGATAATTTTTCTAGTATAAATTCTTGATTTTTGTGTGCAATAACTTCTAGTGCAGATCACACCACTTACTTTGAGGCTTTGAAGTATGATCATTGGTGTGATGCTTTGGATGATTAGATTAATGCACTTGAGCGTAATCAGATGTGGACTTTGTCTTCATTACCTTCGGAAAAGAATGCTATTGGATGCAAATGGGTGTATCTTACCAAGTTCAAGTCTGATGGTATCATTGAGCATCACAAATATCTCTTGGTGTTTCTTGGAAATCGCCAAAAGGAAGGAATTGACTACATTTAGACATTTGCTCCTGTTGCGAAGATGAGTTGGTAAGTTTGTTTTTATCAGTTGCAGTCATTCGTAGTTTGGAACTCCACCAGATAGATGTGCATATTGATTTTTTACATGGTGATTTGCATGAAGAGGTATTTATGCAACCTCCATCGGCTACCCTGCGCCTCTTGGCCTGGTTTTTCTTCTTCAAAAATATGTTTATGGTCTTTGGTAGGCTCCTCACAATTAGTTTGCAAAATTGGCTCAGGCTTTACGTGCATTTGGTTTTGTTCAGATTAAGGGAGATTACTCTCTATTTGCTTTTACTCGTGGATCGGTTTCTTTGCATGTACTTGTTTATGTGGATGATTTGGTCATAACTGGTAGTTCTTCGTCGCTCATCTCTGAATTCAAGAAATACTCGAGCTCTTATTTTCATATGAAGGATCTTGGTACACTTGAATATTTCTTGGGCATAGAGATTGCTAGAAGATCAGATGGGATGTTTCTTTCACAAAGGAAATATGCCTTGGTATCTTATCTGACACAGGTTTATCGGCTTCCAAACTGACTGATTTCCCTTTGAAGCAACAACATGCTCTTGCAAAAGTTAAAGGCCCAATTTATGATGATCCTGAACAGTATTGTCGCCTGGTTAGTCATCTCATTTACCTAGAATTTACTCTTTCGAAGCTTAGTAACTCTATTCATACACTAACTCAGTTTATGAAGTCTCCTTGTGTTCTTCATTGGCATGTTGCGATTTGAGTTTTGGACTACCTGAAGAGTCATCCTGGTCAAGGTCTATTTCTCTCTTCACATAGTTTGTTATAGTTGACTACTTATTGTGATTCTGATTGGGCTGCATGTCCAAGCCCACGATGCTCTCTTTTGGGTACTTTTTGAAGATTGGTGATTCTCTGGTTTCGTAGAAGACTAAGAAACGACATATAGTTTCTCGTTCTTCTGCTAAAGCTGATTATCATGCTATGGCTGTTACTTGTTGTGGCTTAGGTATTTTCTTCGTGACTCAGGCATTGTGCATTCTGATCCTATGTGACTATTTTGTGACCGTCAATCTGCTCTTCGCGTTGCGGAAAATCCGGTGTTCCATGAACGTACAAAGCATATATAGGTTGATTACCATTTCGTTCGTGATCTTGTACATTCTGGTGCTCTTGTTACTCATCATATTCGCACTACTGATCAGCCTGCGGACTTGTTTTCCAAAGCTCTTGGACAAAATCAGTTTCATTCATTACTTGACAAGTTGGGCATTTCTGATCCCCGTGCTCCAAATTGAGGAGGAGTATTAAGGAATAGGAATATTATGTGAATATTACTTGTAGTTGTAATTAGATTAGATTCCTTTCCCTTTTCTATATAGGTCTTTGTACCTCTATATAATGTGTCCTATAGCATGAATACAAACAAACATCATTACCCATAAATTCTTCAACTGATCCTCTTCAAGATTTGCCATCGCCATATGGTTTAATTGATAAGCTACTGTGATGAAAGGTCAAAGAAGGTTCTTGTGTACAAGTTCATGGAGAAAGGACTCTAAGGGATCATTTCTACCGTTCTACGGAGGAATCTACACAAGGATCTTATCAGACTCGAAATTGTCTTGGAAGAAAAGGCTTGAGCTGTGTATTAATGCAGCAAGAGGGCTTCACTATCTTCACACGGGACTAGGTGAAACAGTCATCCATAGGGATGTCAATTCCATGAATATTCTGTTGGACGAGCATTACATGGCTAAGGTTGCTGATTTCGGCATTTCCAGGCTAGGTGTCATTCATCAAAGCCATGTTAGTACTGAAGTGAAAGACAACTTTGGTTATATGGATCCAGAGTACTTCAGGTGCCTGACTCTAACTCATAAGTCTGATGTCAACTCTTTTGGGGTTGTACTTCTCGAAGTTCTCTATGCAAGGCCAGCACTTGATATAATGCTTCTCAAGGAGCAAGTGAACCTGGAAAATTGAGGATTATCTTGCATAATCAAAGGGGAACTTGACAAGGTAGTTGACCCTCTCCTGGCCGGCCAAATTTCCCCCGAATCATTGCGGAGGTTTGGGAAGATTGTGATTTTTTTTGCAAGATCATGGGGCTGACAGATCTAATATGGTTAATCTGTTGTGGGATATCAAATCACAATGAAGCTTCAACAAACTGCACAACCCAGAAATTCAAAAGAAGACAGCAACTCAGACATTTCATACATGTTGAAATCATGATTTCTCGAAATCAAATCTATATTACGGGAAAGAAAAAATAGAGTAGAATTACATATTGAATCATATTAATGAAATAAATCTAATCTACTCATCAATCCTATTTATAACTAATCATCTAATAGACTGATTCTAACATCCCTCCCAAGCGAAGTGTCAGATGCTTAGAGACGCAAAGTTTGGATCTGAAGAACTCGACGAGAGAGACCCTTAGTGAATATGTTCGCAATCTGAAGACAGGTAGGAACATGAGCAAGACGCAGCCTGCCAGATTCAACTAACTCTCAAACAAATGATAATCGATATTAATGTGCTTCGCTCGCTTCTT
This sequence comes from Rubia tinctorum, assembly GCA_032355605.1. Classification (NCBI taxonomy): domain Eukaryota; kingdom Viridiplantae; phylum Streptophyta; class Magnoliopsida; order Gentianales; family Rubiaceae; genus Rubia; species Rubia tinctorum. Next base: position 8,473 of record JAULKM010173300.1, on the reverse strand, counting down.
AGCAACTGAATTCTGAGCCAAGAAGATGGCACTACTATTGTTGCATAACAATAGTGGAAAACCAAAGGGTGAAACGCAAATATCACGACGGAGATGGGTCAACCAACTAACCTCTAAAGTGGGGCCCAAAACTCAGACTCTGTACCGGAACAAGAGAGATTGGGTTGTTTCTTAGCACTACAGGAAACAAGGTTTTCGCCAAAAAAAAATATAGCCATACGTGGATCGGCGAGTCTCAAGACAACGGGCCCAATCAGCATCAGAATAGCCCAACACTTCAAGAGAACTGGCAGATTGAAAGGCAAGACCGAAGTGCAGGATACCTCAAACATATCAGAGAATCCGAGTGACCGCAACCAAATGATCGTCACGGGGATCCTGAAGATACTAACTAACCGTGTTGACTGCAAAAGCTAAATCAGGATGGATAATCACAGGTACTAAAGAGCTTCGATTAGGGAGCAATAAAGTACTGGATTCCGAACTGAGGAATAGAGGAGCGATGAAGCTGTAAGCTTGGCACAAATGCAGTACAACCTAGAGCATCATCAGGCATCCCGACACGAGTGAGAATGTCCATGACATACTTTGATTGGACAAGAAAAAAACTCGATGAAGTTCCAAACCAAGAAAGTAGTGAAGAGTGCCCAAATCCTTGATGACGATCTCCCGATACGTTCTATCAATGAACTGCTGAAAAAGAGTCAAGTCATTATCTGTAAGAAAGATGTCATCAACATAAACTAGCAGGTATAGTAATGATGATACCTGAGAAAGAAAAAAAGGGAAGTGTCGGCTGAACTACTGATGTGCACCTTTATGCAAGCATTAGCCAAGGAATTTGACACATTTATTATCATCTTTTGTTTAGTTGATTGTTATTTTTAGTTAGGTTTATACAAAAAAGGGTTTAGACGACCATTTTTGGTTTTGTTGTCTAAATCCAGAGTTTTGTAGACTTAATTGAAGCTAATGGTCACTTTGTATTCACGGGCACCTAGATCTTCCTTTTTTATTTGATTAGTAGATTGCTTGTGAGTACTTTTTATCATCTTTTTGTAGAAAGCCATTCAATAGGGTGGCAGAAGATATTTGAAGGCCATTCACGAGGATAAAAGAAGATATTGAAGGACATTTGCAAGAATGGTAGTAAATTGAAGGCCATGGACTCCAAAGAGTGGTAGTAGATGGAATTGTGCCCAGAAAAGACAGATTCGAAGTTCAAGAAGGCCAAAGAAGAAGTGGAAGAAGTGTCGTCCGAGATTGCATGGAGTTATGGGAACGAGAAGTGAATAATTAACCCTTGAGGATGGAACCATTGGAATTTTCTTCTCAAGCACTATAAAATTGACTGCATGAACTCTCAAATCGGATCAGTGGTTTTTCAATAACTGAGAAAACGAATCAGCCGGCCGGACCAGCCAAGGCTTGCACAAGGCTAGCCCGACTGGCATGAAGGGGGCCTAGCATGGTCGTGCCAGCACTCAACACGAACCGTTCCAAGCAACACGGATCATGCCAGAGGCTTCCTGCACTGACCGTGCCAACCCCAGCTGCCCATGACCTATGTCTTTGTTCCACTCCAAAATTACGCTAAGTATGAGTGTGGACCATTCCGTTTCACATGGTTTGCATCTTTTCAAGTCATTAATGCCAAGATAATTCCAAGGGGTGTAAGGAACGACGTGAATTGTTCCAGGATATTGAGCAAAACGAGATTCCAGCCAAAGAGCGGCGCCAAACGACATGGGATGCGCATTAGAAAATCAAAAATGGAGTTTTGGCCCACTGCCTGTACCAGTTGACATGGACTACGCTAGCACAAGGTATATGATTTGTGCCACGAACGATGGTCTTCTTGGGCACGGGGCCATGGACCGTGCCATGATCGAGGGTCCGCGCCAGCACGAGGGGACCTTGACTGGCACAGACTGTACCAGATGCCACCACCCCGTGCCATTTTCGGCTGCTATGATTTTTGGCTAATTTTTGGGCCTTTCTCAAGGACCAATTACCTACTACTATATATATAGACCCTTGCCTACTAGGATTTAAGTTAATGCCCACTTTTATCTTTAAGAGTGGGTTAGAGAGAGAAAATACTCTTCCTTCTCTATAGCTTATTTTTCTTTTGCCCAAAAGTGTTGAATCCAATACAATACTTGGGTTCAATGCTTTGGGAGTAGGGAATTAACTTGGGGATTATATTTGTATTCATGTATTAATGTCTATTTTTTGAGATTTCTTAGATCGACCTATTTCTATGTGATTTGTGATGTTATGTTGACTTTTTCTTATTTTTCTCGTGAATTGCATGATTGTCACAATTAGTTAGCACACACCAAACTCTACTTTCATGTTTCTACAATATTGATAACCCCCGGGGAGGGAAACGTAGATGCGCTTGGGGTAACGATAGGTCCGGATCCATGTGGGTGTGTGCACGTAGGTTGCCATTATTAATGTTACGATCGACCATGCACTAGTAAGCTGATGAGTTGGTCCAAATGGTAGTGAGTAGAGATAAATAAAGTAGCAAACTAGGGTTATCTTTGCAACCCTAGAGTTATCGATAAGGTGCTTCACCCCCTTTTCCTTTTTAGGCCTGGGGAGAAACATTCGTGGTGTAGTGCCTGGGACGTAACCGTACAAGGGAGATTCAGAGCTGCACAGCAGGAAGGACCGTCATTGTACTCCTCTAATTACAGAGGCGGTGCCGATGGAAGAATACGTGCGCACACTACGTGATAGGTATGGGGAACTATTGACCATTGACCAAACAACGTGTCATAAACTCTATAATAGTCTTAAAGTTGTATGTGATGAAATCGATGATCGAAATTACACTAATCATGTTACACAAATATTCCCCGAGTGCTAGTTTATATAGTTTATTCTTGTGATCATTTGCATGCTAGTAGTTTTGGTTATAAAACCCCCAATGCTTGTTTTATCAACACTGATTATTCCTAACACGTTGTCAGATTGACGAACCAATCACAATTGTGTATAGTTAATTATTAGATTCCTAATATCTTAGTGGATGACCCCGGTACTTTCCACTATCTACTATTCTTGGTTGTATACTAGTAGGAATAGAAGCAACATTACAAATTTCTATCTTTGACCCCTAACTATCATTCTCTCAGTTTACAATTGTTTGGCGGATCTCCCGTGGTTCGTTGATTGATTTAGCTACGTCGTGAGGGGTGGGTCAGAGTTTTGGCACTGTTATAGGGGATGTTAGTTTAAAGGTCTAGTAGTTAACTTGCATAACGTGTTAGTTGAGTAGTTAGTGTTGTTTTTGTTTTTGTTGTTGAGCTTTCTTGTTAGTATCCGGTTACTTCTAACCCTTTTTGCTAGTGTTAATTTTGTTTGCTACTGTTTTATTCCCAGTTTATGGTACACACCTATACCACTAACTTGGGACTTTTACATTATCAAGCGGAATACACAGGTAGTAGGTGATGATGGAGGAGGAGATCTAGACCGGAAGTTCCATAAGAACCAATTTTGGTAGTTGAAGGGAAAGAATATGGCTCCAAATTAGGAGAATCAACCCCTTTGCATCATCTTCACACCCTTGACACCCAATGTGACGTGTGAAATCAAGAGCGACATGATCCATTGCTTCCTGACATTCCATGGAATGGCCGGAGAATATCCGAACAAGCACCTTTCGGAATTTCACCTAGTTTGTACCAACATGAAGCCTGCGGGAGTCTCAGAGGAAGATTAAAATTTGAGAGTGTTTCCTTTCTCACTTCGAGATGCGGCTAAAGATTAGTTGTACTATCTCCCTCCTGGGTACAACACATCCTGGATGGATATGAAGCGTATATTTCTCGAGAAATACTTCCCAACTTCAAAGTCTGTAGGGTTGAAGAAGCAAATTTCCAATATCTCTTGGTTTTCTAATGATTCCCTTTACGAGTATTGGGAACAGTTCAAAAGGTTATTGGCGAGCTGTCCATATCATCCAATTAAGGAGAATGGCCTAGTATACTATTTTTTGAGGGTTTCCGCGATAATGACATGCGTATGGTGAATGCCGCTTGCAATGGTTCAATTGCCAACAAGAGACTAAGGGAGGCAATGGAACTCTTTGAAAAGATGGCAAATGGTACAAGGAAGTTTGGTACAAGATCGAGGGTGAAACCCGAGGACGTACCATCTCAATCCCCTAAGTTAGAGGAGCAATTCCAAGTTTTTACTTCCATGATGAATGAGTTCATGAAAATGGAAGTTCAACAAGCGAAAGTGTGTAGAATTTGTAGCCTTGATCATCATACAGATGTTTACCCGTAAGTTGTGGAAGATTTAGAGGAAGTTAAGGCGTTGGATTTCAATAATGGAGAAAATAGGTCACATTTTTGTAGGGGACAACAACAAGGTTTCTGGGGAAACCAAGGAGGCAAAAGACAAGATCACTATGCAAACACCTTCAACCCGAGGTAACGCGATCACTCCAACTTTCATTCACGCGAGGAGAACCAAGTGCTAGAGTACAACTAAGGTGGAAAAGCTCCACTTTAACCCTATCTGATGGGAGAAGAGCCTCCCAAAAACAATGCCTCACTTTACAAGTCAAAACGAGAAGAGATCCTTTAAGAAATTTTCAATTGGTTAAGAAGTATGATGTCTTCGCAAAGCACACAAGGTGAGAGATTGGAGATCTAATTTCTCAATTGGTTAAGAAGTAAGATGTCTTTGCAAAGCGCACAAGGTGAGAGATTGGAGATCTAGGGACTAGGGAATTTTCGAGCATCATGAATATTGAGATTTAAGTTGGGCAACTTTCCACCTCCGTAAGGCGACATGAAGCCAAAGAGTCTGGAAAATTTCCTTCCCAACCAGAAGTCAATACAAGGAATGTGAGTGCTTTGAAGTTAAGAAGCAAGAAGGAGGCGCACAAGCCCGAAAAGGAGATCTTACAAGAGGACAAATTGGTTATGGAAAGCAACAAAACCAACTTGGAGGAGTAAGAATTGGTTGTGGAGGAACGTGTCGAGGAACTTCCAACACCCGAGGTGAGGGTGAATCTTCTGCCACCTTTCCTTATTGCACTTTGGGGGAGGCCGAAGTTGGCAACCAATCATGAGCACATCCGTAAATATTTTTACAAGGTTGAGGTTAGCATTCCACTCTTTGACTTAATTAATCATGTGCCATCATATGCTAAATTTTTTAAAGTTCCATGCACTAAAAAAAGGAACAAACCACTTAGGAAGTTAGGAAAATTGAAAGTAGGGGGGAGTTTCTACTCTAAATCATAGAAATTTGCCTAAGAAATGTGATGACCCCGAATTGTTTTCAATTCCTATTTTTAGGTGGTAGATTGTTGAAAAAATCCATGATTGATCTAGGAGCCTGAAAATTGGTGAACTTTATGAGAACTTAGAAATAGGTGAACTAAAATAAACTAGGGTAATCGTCCAGATAACCTATCACTCCCAAGATAGTCCTCTGGGTCTAGCAAAGGATCTGATGGTCCAAGTGAGCAACTTGGTGTTTCTTGGGGATTTCTATGTCCTTGAAGTAGCGTACGATGGTGGCGAACCCTCAATTTTTTTGGGGAGACATTTTCTTAAAACATCAAAGATTAAGATTGACATTCATTCGGGAACATTAACCTTAGAGGATGACATGTATAGGGCAGATTTTGATATTTATAAATCTAAGCATGATTCATCTAATCCCTCTCTAGTGTGCAAAGACATAACGTTATGTGAAGAACTTGATCAACATGATATATCTTGCACGATTGAAAAAGTTTAATGCCTAAATGAGATTCTTGAAGATGAGGAGGTGTTACCTGACATAGAAACTTTGGATGCTCTATCTTGTATGAATGAATCATGTAATGATACACTTGTTGATGAACAATCTCTTCCAGTATGATTAAAGATGCTTTGCCTCCAATATTTCACACTAACTTGCAGCGGAAAAAGAAGTGAGTTAAGGAATTAACCACTCATAAACCCCTTCCTACTCCCAAAATCAACAAGAATGTATCTATGATTGATTAAGATGGGCATGTTTAGTATGTTTCGCCATAGATTAAGGGTAAGCCAAGGGTAATGTAGAGACCCGTCCACGTGGACGTGGTTGGTGGTGGTGTAAAGGATGGTGATTCTGATGACCCATAAAATCGTTCTTTTTAGTTTTTAAAAAATGCATGAAAGAATAAGTCCCGAGGATGACAATAAAAATACGATTTTTTATATTAGTGGTTTTAAAAAAATTCTTGTGAAATTTTGGGAGTGTATGAATTTTTGGTGGTGTTTTTTCTGGAAAATTTAGTCATTAATTTTGTTTAGAACAGTACTACTGTTGGTTTTTAGTGTTTTTGGATGAAGGAATGGCATGAAAAAGTTAGAAAGGAACAAGGCAAGGAGGCCTCGTGCCAGGGCTCAGCACGGACCGTGCCCAAGTCCTCAGCACGAGGCTGACATGACTGACACAAGGGTACCTATCATGTGTTGGTACAAGGCCAGCATGCACCAGCATGAGGTGTGCCAACGCTAGCACAAGGCTGGCACCCTCCAGCACAGGACCTAGTGATTTGGCACGGATGCTACGTGTTGGCGCGAATCCTACCTATGGATCTGTGCTGCCTACCCTTCCAGCCCAATTAAAACCAATCCTAAACCCTATATTAAACCCCCTCGTGACAGCTCTCCTAACTTCATCACCATCTCCTTTCTTCTTCTCAACTTAGCCTATACTCCCCCTCACATTCTTTTGGCCCTAACTTCCTCAATTTTCATTCAGTTCTCCCCACTTGGTACCAAAATCTCTGAATTTCCAAGCCCTATCCATCCAACTAGCATTTAGCCTAAGAAAATTCACAATTTTGCCTAGAAAATTCGAAGGCCAGTTCGGCCATTAATTGATTTTTCTCCCAAAAACTTAATGTTTGGTCTATTCCGAGTGTTAGAGTTTCTTTGACTTGATCTAGGAGGGGTTCCACACATTTCTCAAGCAAAGATTTTACCACATTCGCCATTTGAGCTACTTGGCCGAGCTTTTTTTCTTATTTGAAGAATTGGGAGTTGTGAATTTTTTGTGGTTTGGTTATTTGCATACTTGAAGCCTTGGATGGTTATTATTGTTGGTAGAATTATTTTGAGATACATTCTGTGTCGGGGTATTTGGTAAAAACTTTGCTATATTTTTCCTATTGTTGCTATATTCTCTGTAGAGATTATGTATTGTAGACAGGGAGGGGAGCCTTGTGTACCCTTTATGGGGTTGACCTCCCTCACTTGGAAACCAAGGGAAAGGTGGGGCTTCCTATTAGGACCCCCTATTCATGAGATTAAATTTGTAGATGAAGAGACCCAAAAGGATCTCAAACTCAACAAACTCGTTAGGGTCCTACTAGGGAGAATTGGTATGAAGAAGTTCACTACTGTAGCAGCCCCCACCCACACTAAGTATACCCTAGAATTTTTGTCTAGTGTCACAAAGGAGAACAACAGACAAATGGGAAGATCTATGAGATTTCACTTGGGGGATATGCCCTGTGGCCTGATTTATACTCAGCTGGTAGACATCTTCTAATGGAAGATACAAAGAGATGTGAAGGGGTACAATACGGTAAGTGTAGGTTTTGAGTTGTATGCGTTCTGGGCCACATCACCCAACAACTGTGGGGGAAGGAGAGCAAGAACAGCAAAATAGTGCACCCAACACTCAGGTATGTAGCCAAACTATTAAGTGTCGTAGTCAGTTTTCACGGAGAGACCACCACTGCTACAGAGAAGGATTGTAGGAGGCTTTAATCAATCTGTACAGGGAGGGTTTTCCCCGATCTCTTTGATGAATCCATCACTCACTGTATTGATCTCATGACCCACACTAGGAAGATAGCGATTAGTGGTATGATCTCACTTCTGATTCACTACTATAACCTTCTGGTAAGTGAGAAGATGAGGGCGAACCCACAATCGCCTTTTACACTCACTCGATCGGTCATTGAGGCGATGAGGTTCATACTTGAGAGAGATGGGGCTATCTTCTGGTTGTAAAAGGGCAATAAATTCATAAGATTGCCCCAGCGTGCGAGGACCCCTTTGAGTAAGAAGTTTAAGCTGCAAGATCTCATCATCGAACAGGTGGCGGATTCACCGCTGGTATTGGGAGAGCATTACTCGGGCGATGAGGATTATAAACAAGAGGAGGATGACCATCCAGCCACAACCAGCACTTCCGCAGGTTATGTCACCATTGCCTTTAGAGCAAGCCTTAGCGCAACCGCCTTCTTTTGATCATGTATTTGGATGACCACCCCCTCATCAGGAGCCGTTTATCATTCCTGAATAGTCATATCATTCTGCAGGGCATAATAAGACGATAAATGCATGCATTTTCCAAAATATTGAACACCTTTTTTTTTATCTTTTTGTTCGAAGATTGCTAGATTTAGGTAGGTTTACATCATAAGGCGTTTAGATACCCGTTTTCGGTG
>JAULKM010173289.1:0-15526 GCA_032355605.1 Rubia tinctorum | reverse complement strand
AACATTCCCCATATGCAATTAATGTGAATGAATGAGTGAATGAGTCTAGGATCTATAAGTGGTTTGGAAGTGGAAATAAATTGCCCCCAAGACTGTCATTTGTAGTTTTTACACAATTTTATTAGTTGATGCATGATTAGCATAGTTACTTTACTTTGCTAGTTTTGTTGTTTTTATTTTCATAACTTAAAAAACAAACCAACCAACCCCCCTTGTATGCATGAACCCTTAGGAATAACATTCTTCTCTGTGGGCGACCCCGACTTGCCACTATCTACTTGTATTTAGTAAGCATATTGAGCTTAAAAATAGTATATTTGAGAGGTACGACGGAGACCTCCCAGCTCAACATGTGTGAATGCTAGGATGAAAACCTGAAAGGGCTCCTAGGAAAAATGAGAGAAATTGAGGGAAATCAGAAACTAAAAATTTGAACGGCTTTTGGCCATCTTTGGCAGTTTATACCGAAACATCTCTTGGATTGTCTTTGGTGACTTTTTCGGTGGATTAAGCTAGTTTAGAACTTATCATTTTACTTTTTCTTTTTATTCTTGGATGGATTTTGGGTTGTTAGGTTACTTTAGCATCTTTGGGGAGAGTGAGAGTTGGGAAATTCTTACAATTTTTGAGGGAACTAGGCTAGCTTGAGAATAAGTTGAATGTATTGGTTAAATTATCTTTGCATGCTACATTCCTTTTGGATCTTTTCTCATTTTTTACTCGAGGATAAGTAAAGGTTTAAGTGTGGAATAATTGATGTGCACCTTTATGCATGCGTTAACCAATGCATTCTGCTCGTTTATTATTTTGTTTTGTTTGATTGATTGCTAGTTTAAGTAGCTTAAAATTACAAAGGGTTTCAATGACCATTGTTGGTTTTCTTATATAAATCCCGAGTTTTGTAAACTTAATTGGATCTAATGGACACTATGTCCTCACGAGTGCCTAGATATTTTTTGTGAGCTTATTTATCAGTTACTCGTGAGCACTTTGGTAATTTTTAGAAGGCCATATGCAAGGGTTATAATAGATAGTAGAAGGTCATTCGCAAGGATGGTAGAAGACTAAAGTCCATGAGTCATAACGTGGTAGAAGATAGAAGGGTCCAAAAGGAAGACAACATGCGGAATAATTGAAGTCCGAGAGTTGTACAGAGTTTTTGGGTATGATCTGATAATAATCAACATCCATGGGTTATACCGTTGGATTTTAAATCTTAATTACCATAAAATAGACTATAAGAACTCTTAAATCGGATTAGCGTTTCATCTGTATCGGTGCAAACAAATTTCAGAAGAAGGACTGTCCAGCCTCAAACCAGCGACCTCCAGCACGAGGCTAAGCCACGTGTCAAGCTTATCCAGCTTGAACCAAACCTCCCAGCAGAAACCGTTTCTAAAAGCACGAGCCGTTTGAGTTAGCACAACCGTGACACAGCCCCCTTGGCATGAACCGTTTGGTGTAAAACTGCCTGTGTCACCCCAATCCTAAGTGATGCTACGTATGGACACGGACCATGCCATTTTACATGGCCTGTGCCATTTAAACTCAAAAAATGCAAAGACTACCCCATGAGGTGTGAAAAATGACATTGCCCATGCTGTTCAATTGAGAACGAAGTGATTCCAGCCGACGGGCCGCGCCAAATGGCACGTGATGCATAAATAAGAAATTTAAAATGGGACACCAACTGATGACCTGTGCTTGTCCGTGAGGCCCATGCTGACACAACCTTACAAGACCCGTGTCAGTTCATGTGGCCCGTTCCAGCAATAAGCTGCACGGGCTGTACCGTGTCGCGCGCCCTGCACCGACACGACCCAGGATGGCTCGTGCCAAATTGCACGACCCGCGTTAGAATATGACCCTGCACTGTCCGTGCCAATTTTGGTTGCTAGAGTTTATTTGGCCTATTTCGGATTAGCAGGCTCAATCTCTAAAAATTGGACGAGCAAGTCAAAGCACTTGCCTCAATGATGAAGCAATTTATGAAGGGGAGAATCCATCAAGTCAAGGTTTGTGTCATATGTAGTCTTGATCATCCTACCGACACTTGTTCACAAGTGGTTGAAGATTTTGAGAAGATGAAATTATTGGACTTCAATGGTGGAAATAGGCAACAATTTTCTAGGGTCCAACAACATCAAGGATTCCAAGGGAATCGAGGAGGAGATAAACAAGACCCCTAGGAATACCTTCGATCCTCGATACCTCGATCATCCAACTTTCGTTGGTGTGGGGATTAAACTCAAGGGTACAATAGAGGTGGAAAACTTTAACTTCAACCCTACCCAAGGGGAGAAGGGCCTTTCAACAACAATGCTGCCTTGTAGAAGTCTAACAGGGAGGATATCTTTGAAGCTATAGCTCAATTGGCATATAAGAGCGATGTGATCGTGGAACGGACAAGGAGAGAAATTTAAGAGCTTTGTATTAGAGATTTTTTGAGCATCAAGAATCTTGAAATACAACCGGCCAATTAACCACTTCGGTGAGCCCACTTAGGTTGCCTTTCCAACCTGAGATAAATCTAGGGAATGTTAGTGCATTAAAGCAAATGAGATGGAGGGAAAATGGACGAGCCCAAAAAGAAAATCTTGCAAGAAGATAATTTGATGGTGGATTATGTGCACCATATAGCAGGCGTTAGACGATACTTTTGACACATTTATTATAATCTTTTGTCTGGTTGATTGCTAGTTTTAGTTAGGTTTGCACGACAAAGGGTTTAGACGACCATTATTGGTTTTCTTGTCTAAATCCTGAGTTTTGTAGACTTAATTAGAACTAATGGACATGGGCGAATAGATCTTACTCTTTGATCTTATTAGTAGGTTGCTTATTAGTACTTTTTCATGATCTTTTGCAGAAGGCCGTCTACGAAGGTGGTAGTAGATATTTGAAGGCCATTCGCAAGGATGATAGATAATATCGAAGGCCATTCACAAGGATGATAGGAAATTGAAGGCCACAAATTCTAATGCGTGGTATTAGATGAGTTGGGACCAAGAAAGGAGGATTCAAAGTTCAAGAAGGCCAACTCCAAAATGGAGGAATTGTTGTCCGGAAGTTGAACAAAGTTATGGGAAAAATCCGAGAAGAATCAGCCAATGAAGGTAGCACCTTTGGATTTTTCTTCTCAAGTGCTATAAGATCGACTACAAGAACTCTCAAATCGTACTAACAGTTCATCGTTAGTAGAGTAAACAAGTCAAACGACCCATCCAGCCGCGGCTGGCACAGACTGCACAAGGCCAGTACGAAGCCAATCCTAGCACAGCTCATTCCACACGACATGTCCCGTGTCATTGATTTGTTATATACCATTCCAAGAAACATAGACCGTTCCAATTTCTAACAAGGCCGTGCTCGTGCCGGTTGGGCGTGTGCTCCATGGCACCTTTTTCACTCCAAAAATCCGCTAAGCATGGGTGTGGGATGTTCCATTTTACATGGCCCGTGCTATTTCAAGTCCAAAATTACAAGACAATCCAATGAGGTGCGAATAATGGAGCGGTCTGTGCCAATAAACTGAGCAAAAGGAAGATCCTGTTGACGACTTACGCCAACTGATAAGGGGTGCACAGTAGAATATAAAAAATCGAGGTCCAGCCGCTGATATGCGTCGATAGACACGGACCTCGGTGACATGAGGTGGAACAGATGATGGAAAGGCCGACCATCCACCACAGCATGAGGCTACAGCCCGTGCAAGAGCCGACGTGCCATTCTAGCACGAGCAAACACGGGCCGTGCTAGGCGCCACTCCCCGTGCCAATTGCGGCGACCAGGGGTTTGGCCTATTTTAGGCCTATTTTTAGGCCAAATTCACCACTACTATATATGTAGACCAAGGCCAATTAGGGTTGAATATTATGTTCATATTTTCTATTTGAAGAGTAGCCTGGAGATAGAAAACACTCTCTTATCTCTCTAGATTTTTTTTTTTCATTTTTCATTTTCCTTTTTGCCCAAATGACATTGAATCCAATGAAATATTTGGATTCAATGCTTAGGAAGTAATTAATTAAGCTTGGGGTAGTTTTTGTATTAATGAATTTGTTTATGGATTTTTGAGATTTAGATTCTCCTATCTTCATTCCTATGAATATTTGTGCTTGATTTGTTCTTTACCTTCTTCGGAGATTTACGCTGTGCCATTATTATGATGTATTCATACATGTATAGTAGTGTAATATCATTTTTGAATTATGACACAGGTTCAAGAACACCAGTGGCATGAGTGCATTCATGTTAACTCGTTGAAATATCTTTGCATGTGTTAAACCATAATTCTAACAGCATAGTCTTGGCAGAGGAATCACATGTTGGGCGGTTGATTTGGAAAATCCTAACGAGGGGAAGCCCTTGGCTTACCCCGATAAATTGAGCATGATTGTTTGTAGCATTTAGGGTTGTGTAGGTTTGGAGAAATCACAAGGTCGTGCCAAAGTTACGGTCATCACAAGGTATCGATTTCCTTTGCTTCTCTAGGCCTAGAGATTGAAATCCATAGTGGAGTGTCCGGTATGTAATACTTGTACTTTCATATATAACGGTTGTGACCTATCTGAGGCATTGCCCTTTTTAGGCGGGCTTTGTTCCTCTAAGAGGGGGCGCATTAGAATTGAGAGTAAGATGATGGGAATAGTCTATGGAGTCACTAGATTCGAGCACATCTCTAATTACAGAGACGGTGAGATAAACATGTATTGATGGTAGTACCCTGTGTGACAGACAAGGGAAATATCTGGCTATCTCCACAGTATATGACATATGCATAAGATAGGTTTTATATTCTTATATGTAAATGAATCGACGATAAAAGCCATTTATCGTTCATGTTACACAAATAGCCCCAAGGGCTAGTTTATATATTTTTATCATCTTTGATTGCTTACTTGTAGTTGATAGTTGAAAATCCCCCCATGGTTATTTTACCAACACTTGTTATTTCTATCACGTGGTTGGATTGAAGACCCGACCACGATTGTGCATAACTACTTTCTAGATTCCTAACATTTCTGTGGATGACCCCGGTACTTGCAACTATCTACCATTCTTGGTAGTATAGTGGTAGGAACGAGATAAACTTATAAATTTTATCTTTGACCCTTAAAACATAGACATCATTCTTTCTTGTGTTTAACGATGCATTGGAAGAGGGCGGGGTAAATTTTGGCACCGCTGCCCTGGGTGTTAGTTTAATGGTTTAGTGATTAGCTTGCATGGCATGTTTTGTAGAGTAATTAGTATTTTTTTGTGTTTCTTTTGTGTTTGTTTTTTTCTACTTGAGATTCTTTGATTGGTTCCCTGTTACTTATGATTGTTCTATTAGTTTTGTTCTTAGTTGGAAGTTGTTCATTACCACTTTATGTTACACACCCATACCAATAATTTGGGAGTCTTAAATTGTCTAACAGATTACACAGATGGAAAGAAAAGAAGGAAAATGAGACCTAGACTGGAGGTTCAACGGGAGCCGGTCATTGTGATTGAAGAAAGAAGAGAAATTGTGGAGGACAACCGCACCTTAAGGGTGTTCAAGGCTCCAAACATGGAGAGTCAATCCTTCTACATCATCTTCCCACCTTTTCCACCCAACGTGACATGTGAACTTAAGAGTGGGATGATTCATTGCTTGCCTACTTTCCAAAGGATGGTTGGAGAGGATCAAAACAAGCATATTTTGGAATTGAATTTGGTGTGTACCAATATGAAGACAGAAGGGGTCTCGGAGGAAGATTACAATCTACGGTCGTTTCCTTTCTCACTTAGGGATTCTCCCAAAGATTGGTTATATATGAAACTCCAAATTTTGGAAAAGTACCTCCCAGCTTCGAATTCTACGGGATTGAAGAAGCAGTTGTCCAACATCTCTCAATTTTCCAATGAGTCCCTCTATTAGTATTGAGAGCAGTTCAAGAGATTATTGGCAAGCTTCCCATATCATTGATTCAAGGAAAGAGATTCAATTTACTATTTCTTTAAAGCGTTGGGCTATGACGATATTCATATGGTGAACGGTGCTTGCAATAGCTCGATCGCCATCAAGAGCCCGAGGGAGGCTATGGCACTCTTCGAAGGGATGGAAAATGGCACAAAGAAATTTGGTACACGTGGAGGAACCATCTCAATCCCCTAAGTTAGAAAAGTAACCATCTCAATCCCCTAAGTTAGAGGAGGAACTATCTGAATACCCTAAGTTCAAGAGATTGTTGGCACGCTGCCATATAAACCATTCAAGGAAAGAGACTTAGTTTACTATTTTGTAGAAGGGTTGTGCGAAAATGATATACGTATGGTGAACACCGCTTGCAACGGCTCGATCGCCAACAAGACACCAAGGGAGGCTATAGCACTCTTCGAAGAGATGGAAAATTGCACAAGGCGATGTGGTACACGTGGAGGAACCATCTCAATCCCCTAATTTAGAAGAGGAACCATCTCAATCCCCTAAGTTAAAGGAGCGAATACAAGCTCTTTCTTCATGGTGAAATATTTCATTAAAATGGGGGCTCAACAAGAGAAAGTATGCGGTGTTTGCAATCTTGATCATCACACAGATTCATGTCACTAGTGGTGGAGGATTTGGAAGAAGTTAAGGCATTGGAATTTAACAATAGAGGAAATAGACCAAATTTTGCTAGAGGGAAACAACAAGGGTTCCGGGGAAACCAAGGAGGAGAAAGACAAGATCCCTGTGCAAACACCTTCAACCTGAGGTACTGAGATCATCCCAAGGTTTGGCGAGAGGACAATCCTTCGCAAGAGTACAACTGAGTAAGACAAGCTCCACCTCACCTTCTATCACCAACGTCTCACTTTACAAGTCAGACCAAGAGGAAATCCTTGATGCAATCCCTCAATTGGATAAGAAGAAAGACGTCTTCGCGGAGCACACAAGGCGGGATATTGAAGCTCTTGGTACTGGGGCATTCTCTAGCATTAAAAATCTTAAGGTTCAATTTGGGCAAATTGCCACCTTGGTAAGCCGACTTGAAGCCAAGGAGTTCAGAAATCTTCTTTCCCATCCGAACATTGATCCGATGAATGTGAGTGCCTAGAAACTAAGAAACAGGAAGGAAGTGCGCAAGCCCGAGAAGGAGATCCTACATGAAGATGACTTGATTTAAGAACACAATGAAACCACCTTGGAAGAGCGATAATTGGTTTTGGAGGAGTCCATCAAGGAGATTCCAATGCTCGAGGTATAGGTGAACCTCCCACCACCTTTCCCTAATGCACTTAGGAGAAGGCAAAAGACGATAACCAATGACGAGCATATCATGAAAATCTTTGAGAAGGTGGAGGTTAGTGTTTCTATCTTGGATTTGATTGAACATATGGCTTTGTATGCTAAATTCTTGAAAGTTGGGTGCACAAAAAAAGGAAAAAACAACTTACAAAGATAGGAAAATTGAAAGTTCGGGGAGTTGCCACACTTAATCATAGAAAATTGCCTAAAAAAATGTGACGATCCCGACATGTTTTCAATTCCTATTTCTTTAAATGGTAAAATAGTGAAAAATGCTATGATTTATCTCAAAGCCTCTATAATGTCATTACCTCCTGTGTATATGAGAACCTAGAAATAGGTGAACTAAAAGAGACCAGATTGATTGTCCAAATGGTCGATCATTCTCAAGCTAGTTCCTGGGGACTAGTTAAGGATGTGATGGTCCGAGCATATGAATTAGTGTTTCCATCGACCTTGATGTCCTTGATGTTTCCTTCAATGGTGGTGCACCCTTAATTTTATTGGGGATAACTTTTCTTAAAACATCAGGGACTAAGATTGATGTTCATTCAGGAACACTAACCTCAGAGGATGGCATATATAGGTTTTTTTAATATTTAAAAATCAAAGCATGATTTTCCTAATCCTTCCCTTTTGTGTTAAGACGTAACTTTGTGTGAAAAACTTTTTCAATGTGAGGAATCTAGAATGATTGAAAATGTTAAATGCTTAAATTAGATTCTTGAACATGATGAGGTGTTACCCGACATAGAAACCTTACATGCTTTATCTTTTAGGAATGAACCTTGTAATGGTACACTAGTTGATGAATATGTATTTCCTAGTGTGATTAAAGATGTTTTGCCTCAGAAATTTCACACTAGCTTGCTGTGGAAAAGGAAGCGGCTGAAGGAATTAACCACTCCTAAACCCATTCCTATTCCCAAAATCAATAGGATGTATCTATGATTGAAAAATGTGGGCATGTTTGGTATGTCTCGCCAAAGATTAAGGGTAAGCTTAAAGTAATGTGGAGACAAGGATGGTGGTGACAAGGATGGTGATTCTGGTGACCTATCAATCCATTCTTATTAGTTTTTTTAAAAATCATGAAATAATAAGTCGTGAGGACGACCATAAAAATACGATTCTTTATATTAATGGTTTTAAATATTTTCTTGTGAAATTTAGGGAGTGTGTTAATTTTCGGTGGTGTTTTTTTAGAAAAACAATTGTCAACTTTTTTGTTTGGAACATAACTGCTCTTGAGTTTTGGTGTTTTTGGATGTAGGTATGGGAATCAAATGAACAAAACAAAATCTGGGGGTCTCGTGCCAGGATTCAACATTGGCTATGCCACGAGATACGGGCAGTGCCAAGGCCCATCAGCACGAGGCCAATTTGACTGACACGAGGATGTCATGTGCTCGCCACCCATACACCGGCTTGAGGCTAGAATGTGCCAGCACAAGATTAGCATACACATGCAGAAGGCCAACTGGCGCCAGCACGAGCGCCCTTCTGACGTGGATCCATGCTGCCTACCTCCTAACCCAATTAAAACCTACCCTACCACCTATATAAATCCCTCATTCCAGCCCGTTCCTCACTAGAAACCAACGATTCCCTCTTCCTCTCAAACTAACATAAACCCCCTCACACTCTTTTAACCATATCTCCCTTAATTTTCATCAAATTCACCCCCACTTTATATCAAAATCTTTGTATTTCCAGCTCCAATCCAACTCACTACTATTTAGCCTAAAGAACTGCACCATTTTTTCCAGAATATTTGAAGGACAACTCAGCTTTAAATTGAGTTTTCTTCCAAAAAACTCAATTTTTAGTCCATTATGGGTTTTGAAGTTGCTTTGATCCAACCTAGGAAGGATTCTGCACATTCCTTAAGAAAGGTTTTCACCACACTCGGCAATAGAGGTACTTGGCCGAGTTTCCTTGTTCTTGTGAAGAAATAGGAGTTTTGAAATTCTTACGGTTTGGTGGTTTGCATGCTTGAAATTTTATGTAATTATTGTGATTGGTGAAATTGTTTAAGAAGATATTGTTTTTATGTTAGGGGTTTTTTGGTGAAAACTTTGCTAGATTCTGTCTGTGTTTGTTGCTATACTTTTGTGCATCCATCATGTCTCGTAGAAAGAAAGGGGAACCTAGTGTGTCATATATTGGGCTGACCTCCATCTCTTGGGACCTGAAAGAAAGGTGGGGATACCTAGTAGTTCCGCCTATTCAAGAGACAGTTTGTGGACAAAGACATCTTTCAAAATTTTAAACTCTACATAGTTGTCAGGGTCTCACTAGGTAAGATTGGTATGAAGGAGTTTACCACTGTGTCAGCCCCTACATACACTAGGTACACCCTGGAGTTTCTATTAACTATTACCAAGGAGAACCACACAAATAGGGAGATTTGTAAGATTCCATTTAGGAGATGTCCCTGTGGACTAACTTATGCTCAATTAAAGGACATTTGTAAATGGAAACAAAAAAAAGATGTGAAGGGACACAATGAGTCATCTGCAAGATTTGATTTGTATGCATTCTGGACTACCATCACCAGCCAGCTGAGGGGGAAGGAAAGCATGAGCAATGACATAGTGCATCTGCACTAAGGTACGTAGCCAGGCTGTTGAGTGTTGTAGTTAGTTGCCAAAGGGAGGCCACCGCTTCCACTGAGGAGGATTGTAAGATACTCCGGTCAATCTGCACATGGAGGGATAACCCTGATCCTTTGATGCTTTTGTCTCTCACTGTATCGATCTTACCAAGGCTCCATCCCGCACTAGAAAGATAGGGATTGGCGGCCTGATCTCACTGTTGGTACAGTACTACAACCTTCCGGTGAATGAGGGAATGAGGCTGAACCAACATTTACAATTTACACTCACTTTTCCGGTCTTGGATGAAGTGATGTTAATACTAGAGGAATATGAGACCATATTTTGGTTGTACAAGGGACATAAGTTTATGAGATTGCCCCAGCGTGCGAGGACAACTTTGAGCAAGAAATTCAAGATGCAAAATCTTATTATTGAGCCAGATGCAAACTTAAAGGTGATTTTGGGAGAGCACTACCTAGGAGAGGATGATGATACACAGGAACAGGGTATTCATGAGCAGATATAGGAGTAGCCCGCACAGTTTGTTCACATTGATCATCAGCCCATTTAGCCACTGCTAGCAATGCCACAAGTTATGCCACCCCCAATTTTTTATTCACCCATAGTGCCACCTCCTTCTTTCGATCAGGTATTTGGAGGACTACCCTTTCATCAGGGGAAATTTATCATTCATGAGGAGCCATATCATTCTACCCGGTATGGTGCTAGTAGTTATCACAGGAAGGTATCTTCTCTCACTATGATGATTTTGCACAGTCGATCCATGGACCCCTGCCTGGACCAAGCCTTGAGCCCTCCAGGCACACTATTTCAAACCATTCTCATCATGAGAGTCACTCTTGATGTCACCCCTAGTTTAGCCTATTCCGGGAGCATGAGTCGTCGAGCTTTCAGTTGGCTTCTTCTTATCCCATGTGGACTCATCAGTCGTATGGGCCGGACTGGGCACAGTCATTGGTGAACTCTATTTTTGGGGTTAGGCATGATGTTCATAGGCTTAGCGTGCAGCTAAACAACCATGAGTGGGATATGACGAAAAGATTTGATAAGGTTGACGATCAGCTGCTCCACTTGAGGGAGGATATGAGACACTTGCAGGATGACATTAGGGAGATCAGTGACATGCTCCATACATTGGGCATCAGGGATGTCTACTACCATCCAGATCTGAGCGGGCAGAAGCTTGAAGCTAGATGCCGGAGGTGACATTGAGAATTTCTTGGTGTTTCCAAATTTTCCCTTGGTTATATGCATTGGGGACAATGCATAAACTAAGTGTGGGGGGAGGATTTGGAACACCTCTATGGTAGCTCTCCCTTTCTTATGATTTAGATTTTGTATTAATGTTGGGATGATCATTTGGATGACCATTTTCTTTTTTTTGGTATTTCCCCCACTTGGATGTTGAACTTTTTAGTTGTTTCCTGTTTTTAGGTGTGGGGACAACTTTTTGGAGTTTTTGTTGGGATGTGTTTTTGAAACTTTTGTGGTGTAAATTTTTTTATGATATGTTTTTGTATGAAACTCAACTTTGGGGGATTTTGTCCAGCAAAAAAAATGAAATATTTGAAAAAAATGAAAAAAATATACCCGGCTAAGTTTGAAATCTGAAAGAGCAACTTAGGCAAAAATGGGAATGAAATCCCGGATAGGTCAAAAGGCCTAGGTAAAAATGAGAGGCTTGGCCCGGCTACATTTGAAAACTTAGGAAAAAAATGAGAGACCGTGTGGAGAAGGTGAGATGGTGAGCTCAACATGTCTTAAAGCTAGGATGAAAACCCAAAAGGTTTCCTAGGCAAAATGAGAGAAATTGAGAGAAAATGGAAAATAAGTTGAAGATCTTGTGCATTATCCTTGGTTTTAACTAAGTTGAAAATATTGAGTTATGCTTGGTTACAACTGAGTTTAGGATCGTTGAGATTATCCTTGGTGGTTTTTTCGGCAAAAACTCTTGGATTGCTTTTGGTGGACTATTCGGTGTAGAAGCTAGTTCAACACTTATCATTCTTATGCTTACCTTTTTCTTCACAATATTTTGGTGGTCGGGTTGGTTTAGCATCTTCGATAAGTGTAAGCGTGGTGAGATTCTTACTTGTTTGGGGAAACAAGGGTAGCTTGGGAATAAGTTGAATGCATGGGCTAAATTATCTTTGCATGCTACAGTTCACATATATCTTTTCTTGTTTTTGTTTACTCGAGGATGAGTAAAGGTTTATGTTTGGGGTATTGATGTGCACCATATAGCATGCGTTAGCCGATGCATTTGGCACATTTATCATCATCTTTTGTTTGGTTTCTTACTAGTTTTAGTTAGGTTTGCACGACAAAGAGTTTAGACTAGCATTATTTCTTTTCTTGTCTAAGTCATGAGATTTGTAGAGTTAATTCGAACTAATGGACATTTTTTGTTCACAGGCGCCTAAATCTTCCTCTTTGATCTCAATAGTGGGTTGCTCGTGAGTATTCTTTTATTATCTTTTGTAGAAGGCCAGCCACGAGGGTGGTAGTAGATATCTGAATTTCATTTGCAAGGATGGTAGAAGATTTTGAAAGCTATTTGGAAGAATAGTAGTATATTGAAGACCATGGACTTTAATGCGTGGTAGTAGATGGATTGGAATCAAGAAAGGTGGATTCGAAGTTAAAAAAAGCCAAGTCCAAAATGAAGGAATTGTTGTCCGGGAACTGCACAAAGTAATTGAAAATATCCGAGAATAATTAGTCCTTAAGGGTAGCACCATTGGATTCATCTTCTCAAGCGCTATAAGATCAGCTATAAGAACTCTCAAATCGGATTAACAGTTCATCCGTAGAGGAATAAACAAGTCAGCCGACCGAACCAGCCACGTCCGACACGGATCGTACGAGGCCAACATGAAGCCAAGCCTAGAACGGTTTGTTCCATGCAACACAGCCTGTATTAGAATTCGTTGGCACAACCCATTCCAAGCAACACTGGCTGTGTCAATTTTCAGCACGGACCGTGCTTGTGCAGTTGGCCGTGTGCTCTGTGGAACCTTTTCACTCCAGAAATCGGCTAAATATGGGTATATTTATATATATATATTTTTAAAATTTTAATTTTTTTGTTTACTAAAAATGCCCTAAAGATGGGCTTTATACAACATGAAGAGAAGATAAAAATAAAAAACCCCCAAAATTCTCCCAAAACATCCCAAAAATAAAATACAAATGGTTCCCTCATACCCAAAAGCAAAGTTTTCGAACAAACTAGAAGTAAGTTTACCAAACTAATGAGGGAAGAACCAATAAGAACAAGGGAAATAGTCATGAAACAAGATATCCTAATCAAGGTCAGAAAATAAAAGAGATGCCACCATAAAGGTGATCCAATCCCCCCCCCCACACTTAGTTCATGCATTGCATCCAATGCATGTGACCAATGTAAAAATAGAGGTTAGAAGACACAACGAGTCAACTCCATTTGTTAAGTTCAATTTCTGTTGTAATTATCCTCCTCAATGCATAGAGCCTCGTGTTGAAGGGGTTTGGCACAAGGATGCCTCGTGCTGGGGGGGGGTGGGTTAACACGAGGATACCTCGTGCTTTAGAGGATTGACATGAGGGTGGCCTTAGGGCTCTTACTAGTGAGGCCTAGAACGAGGCTAGCCCGTAATTTTCCTTCTGAAATTTGACAAAAAGACTCTTGCATCTAAAAATAAAAAAAAACTGGGAGTAGCACTGTTCCATACATAAATTTGATGACTAACAATCCCAAAAACACCCCCAAAAATCAAACAAAGTCCGATCATCATAGCATTATCAAAATCTACTAACACAAAATGAAAACACTATTTCTTTATTGTTATCCTCACAATTTATTTTTATTAGGAGAGTTAATGCTTGGATTTTCTTACTAAGAAGGGGATTTCCCTCCTTGCCAACTCTCAAATTCTCACATTCAAAATAAGGTTTTAACCTTTGCCCATTGACTAACCACTTTATGCCGTTCTCCCCATCTTTTACCTCTATCGTTGCTTGATCATATACTTTAGTCACCACACATGGATCCCTCAGCTTGACCGTAATTTACTCAAAAAAAGACGTAGTCGGAATTGGAAGAGTGGGACTTTTTATCCCACGTAAAAGTCCTTCACTATTTTCTCATCATGTCGTGCTTTCATCCTTTCCTTTTAAATTAGTGCGATTTCATAGGAGTCGCGCCTAAATTATTCAAGTTCTTGTAGTTTCAACTTCCTATGTTTCCCAGCTTCACTCAAGTTCATATTCAAGGGTTTAAAAGCCCAATATGTTTTGAACTAAAGTTCGACTGGAAGGTTGCATCTCTTGCCAAATAGAATTCAGAAAGGTAACATGCGTATGAGAGTTTTGTATGTGGTCCGGTAGGCCCATAGTGAATCATCCAATCGAGTACTCCAATCCTTTGTAGAAGGGTTTACAATATTTTCATGGATGGTTTTAATCTCTTGATTGAATGTTTTTGCTTTTTCATTGGTTTGTGGGTGGTAGGTGGTGGATGTCCTATGGGTCACTTTGATCTTTTTAGCTAGAAAGGTTTCCATGTTTGCTAAAAAAATGAGTACCTCTATCACTAATTAGTGTTCGGGGTACACCTTACCATGAGAATACGTTGAATTTTTTTGCGTCATTTTTTTCTCGCTTTGGCCTTGACCCATTTGGACATATAATCCACCACCACTAGGTCATAAAAATTACCATCGGGATCGGGGAAAAGACCCATGAAATCTATTCCCCACACATAAAAAATCTCAACCGGCATTGAGAGAACTTATGCCATCTCATTTTCGAATGAGATATTGCCTATCTTTTGGCCCCGATCACAATCTAGGATGAAATCTCGGGTATGTTTCAAAATGTCAGGCCAATAAAGGCTACATTGTGCTACTTTCTTAGCGGTCCTGTTATACCCGAAATGTTCACCTACATTAGAAGAATAAAAAAGTCTAAGGATTATTTCTACCTTATCTTCGGAAACACACCTCCTAATATCTTGGTCGGAGCAATGTTTCCATAAGTCAAGATCATCACAAAAATACTCTTTCGCCTCATTAACTAACCTATCCATTCTTGTTTGATCATAGGATGAGGGAAACTCCCCCGTGAAAATATAGTTCACTATGTCATCATACCAAGGTTAGCTAGTTGTCACCCCGAACAATTGTTTGTCAGGAAATTATTCTCGAATGGGTTCCAACTTAGGCTTCTTCTTGGTGGGATCTAAAATCTCAATGGTTGTCAATATTCTTAAATGATTGGCCACTACATTTTCACTACCCTTCTCATCTGACATCAAGGTCAAACTCGCTCAAAAGAAGTATCCACCTAATGAGCCTGGGTTTCACTTCAATCTTAGTCATCAAGTGGCAAAAAGCCACATGATCCGTGTAAAATATGACCTTAGTGCCTAATAGACATTGCATGGAATTCTCAAGTGCAAATATTAGGGAAAACAACTACTTCTCCGTGGTGGAGTAATTGTGATGTGCATCATTAAGAGTTACGGATGCGTAGTATATGACATGTGGCTGATGAGACGTCAAATGCATGTGTTTTTCGAAGCATTTAAAATCTCTTTTGTTATCTTTTTGTTGGAAGATTGCTAGATTTATGTAGGTTTACATCATAAGGGGTTTAGATGACCGTT
>JAULKM010173278.1:0-15527 GCA_032355605.1 Rubia tinctorum | reverse complement strand
TGCATTAGGCAACCATTTTGCCAAAATAGGAACTTCATGTACAAATGGCCCAATTATAGACCACGATTTTGATGTAAAAAAAAGAAAAGAAAGCGGTTTGAATTGCTTGAAAAAATAATAATTTATGCAAATCTTGCTGCTGAGTATATGGACCTTAGCAAATTAATAAAAAAAACTGGAGCAATGGCCTATAGACTCAAGTTACCTCCTCTAGAATGGTTCATCATATGTCCTTTGTTTCATTACTTGAAAGAAATGTGTTGGAGAGTTACCTAGAGTTAGCACTAACCTACTAGCAAGTGATATACAAAGTGGATGTATGCTTAAGCCAAACAAAGTGCTCTAGACAGGGATGGTAAGTAGAGGAAATGCGCAAATAACACAATGCTTGATTGCATGCGAGAATAAAGATGAAGATGAAGCTTTCATGATAGGATGTTACATTCGTTAAGAACGAATTCCAAATTTTAGAGTCTGAAAACAAGTTTAAGATTAACGAAAGGGATTGTTATAAATCAGAATGGCATAATTAAAATTTTGATGAGATATAAAAGTTAGTTAATGTAGCTAACTTGGTTTCAACTCGCGCCAAGTTCCAAAAGAATATCTGCAACCATGCTTGATGCAAGTGGAGTTCGATAGCATTTCTCAAGCAAGTCCAACATGTTTTTTTTAAAATTTTTTCTTTAAAATAGATATTCAAAATTCTTTTTCTTTATATATTTTTGTTCTCCCTATTTTGCAAAATTTAACATTTGTTTCATATTAACAACTGTACATATACTCCTCAATTATTCGAAAGTGCACATATACCCCTAGTTCCTTGTTTGTGCACATATACCTCCGAGTTTTTCAAACACCAATTTCCAACTATATGGGTATATGTGCACTAAATAAAGAACTCGGGGTATAAATGCATTTTACCCTAATTTAAATAAAAGTATTAGATTCAATTACTCTCCAAAATACTAACTTAATAAAATTTAGGAAAATCACCACTTTATTGATTCATTTATAAAAAAGAATCGAATATCCTATAACTATTTTGTTTATTTAATTTTTTTTATAAAATAGCGACTATAAATTCCTAAAAGTCATCAATTAGGTAATTCAAAGTTTTTGCTACTATTTTAAAAAATAAAGGCAATCTTTTGGCCCAAAAAATTATTGAAGTCGAATATCAAAACATAACCATTTTGGTTTTTCACTATTTCTCATCGAGTGAATAAAGAATGCAATAACTAATTTCTTAATATCATATTCATATCTTAATTCATGTTAACTGTTATTTGAGGATCATAAGTTTAACACAAAAACTTGTTTTGACAGTTTTACAGTTAGACAGGTCATTTTATAATTAATATAACTAATAGGGTGATTTGATATTTGTTTTCATTACTTGCAATGAGGTTCCCAAAATTAGAAAATCTTTTAAAATGCAGCTCAAAATATAAATAATTATAGTGTAATCTTAAAAGTTTTAAGAATGAGATTTGCCATGACTAGTCTAGTTAGGCGGTCTAACGGGAAATGCTTTCTAAGTTTAAAATACCATAAATATATGAGCAAGCGACTTTTGTGGCCCTTGAACTATCACCATCGTTCACCTTTGCCCCTTCAATTTTCCTGCATTTTGCCCCCTAAACTAACCAAGCCGTCAACTTATGATACTTCCATTTCTCCATACCGTTAAATCCCGCTAACGTTACAACACATGCATATTGCGTGACTTTTTCTAGGGAAAAAATCATTTTCAATTTAACCCCTCAATTTATATAACTATGATTTTTATTCCAGTTTAATTCAAAAATCCTAAAAACCCTCGTCACCCCTAAACCAAAAACCATGAATCCCGTTTTCTTCATTTACTGTACACAATCCGAAATCTAAACGAGCTAACTCGGAAAAATATCACGTACACTCCAATTTCATCCGAAATTAGCTGAGAAGTTGAAGATGGGGTGGCGGGTTCGTCCTAAGGGTGCAAGGTTCCCACATCGTGTAGTCCACGGTAAGAATTAATTTTAGCTCAATGGTTATACATTATGTACATCGCTTTATGATGTATGAAAATTGAGGTTTTGTTAGTTAATTGAGAGTGGGTGATGCTGAGGGTGAACTAGGGTTTATGTTGGGGGAATATTGGGGTTTCTAAATTTTGGGTTGGTGTGTACCTAGTTCACAAGTTAGAAGCTGTTGGCTTTTAGGCCCAGCCCAAGACTCAGCCACGAACTGATAAAGGTGGAGTCATGTCCAAGAAGACTCAGCCACGAATCGAGAAAGGCGGAGTCACGTCCAAGACTCAGCCACGAACCGGGATTATAGTAACCACGATGCAACCCATGATCTTGAAATTCTAGAAATGCGGAGTCATGATTGCAGCCTATTATAAATACAAGGAGAGCTACACTGGCTCAGGTAAGTGACACTAAACTGAGAAATACCAATTCTCTTAAGGAAGGAACTGACTTGATCGTCAGAGTTTTTTCCCCAGAATCACTTCCGAAACCTTTTTTGCAAGTTCACGCTGACCATACAGTGAATATCAGCCATCTAGCCAGACCAAGAATACCACATCATTGGCGCCGACTGTGGGGACGAAAGAATTGTTTTCTTTTTTAAGTCCTTTATTCCCTACAGGATAACCCCGGTTTTCACCAGAAGAGAGAGAAGCCAGAATCATCATACACAAGAACGAACAGCTGGGCGTAAAAAGAATATGCATCCCAATCATGATCAAGAATACGTTCCGAGTAAAGAAATGGAGGACAACAAAGAAGATACAGATGACGATGAAGAAGAAACCGGATCTCCTAATTAAAATCAAGAAAAGGAGAGGAGAGCTTTCACAGATTTCTTAGAAGCGAATACGGAGCATCTGTATAATCAGTTCTTAGCCACCATCAAACCAAAATTCCTAAAAAGAAACAAAAAAGTAAGTTAAAGGCATGAGAACCTTAATTACGAAGAAGAATTAAGGGATATATTAGCAGATGATGATACCGACTAGCCACTGCTAGCACCGCATCTTCGCAATTTTAAAGTGACAAAATATTTCAAGCTACCATTGCATGTGAAAATATACAATGGGACAACAGATCCCAAGAAAATCTTACATTCATATTGCAGTAGTATGCGATTTTGCAATGTGAAAAATGAACTAGTCTGCAAAGCTTTTCCTATTTTCTTATCTGGAACAGTGATTACATGGTATGATGACCTACCAAGTGGAAGTATTCGACCTTAGGAACAGTTCTCAGAATTTTTTTGGGCTCTTCTATTAGAAGCAGAAATTTACCAAAACAATAGCGGACCTAAACAACATAGCCCAGCGAAGTGATGAAAGCCTCGAAAATTACAACAATAGGTTCGTTACCAAAAATTTTCAAGTTCGCAATCTATCGTTCCAATTGTCACTAGGCGCATTCACTGGTGGCATGCGATCAGGAGAATATTACAAGGAACTCACAAAAAACATGCCTGAGAACCCAAGAGAATTGCAGAAAATGATTGAAAAGCATGTGCTGACTGAAGAAGTAAACAACCGCAAGATAGAGCGCGAGCAAGGTGAAAATAGGATAATGGAAGATCCACATAGAGGTTTTGTTTAAAAGGTAAAAGGGAATATCCCTTTCAAAGGAAAAGAATCCGGGATACAAATGACACCATTTCCAGAAACTCCCATGATGAAGTCGTGAAAGGAGATTTGGCAGGTGAACAAGGAGCAGTTTCACGAACCTATGCCAATAATAGCACCACCAGACAAGCGGTTTAGGGAATACTATTGTGCATTTCACAAGGACCATGGACACGACATCGAATTATGCAGAGACTTGAAAAGGCAAATAGAGGAGAATTTGCAAAAATGATTATTTGAACCAATGCAGAAAGGAGGACGGAGGAAACCGGTACAGTGAAGCCAACTAAGCAGAAAACTCCATGGCAAAAAACCAGGGCACAGTGAATATACATAACAAGAATAATAAAATGAGAATGGCGGTGGATTGTGAAAAAGATCTGGAGAACGATTCCCCAAAGAAAGTAATCCTATCGATCCATGGATCAAACGAAGCTCTGTCTAACAACGCCAGGAAAGCTAAGGCTAGATACTCCCCACCACAAGAACCTACTGATAAAATACTTCCCCGCAATGAGACGATAATGTTTAGCAAAGAGAATGCGGTTCCTAATGCTTCACCTCATAATGACCCAATGGTCATTGTTTCCAACATAGGAAACGTCACAGTTCACAGGGTATTTGTGGACGACATGAGCATAGTCAAAATTCTATTTGTCAATTACTTTGATAAATTGGGATTCAAGCAAAATGATTTGAGGAAGTCTACATCCTCTCTCGTAGGATTTACTGGATGAGTGGAGACACCTTTGGGGAATATACAACTGCCTGTTACCATAGGTGAGAATTACAAAAAATTCACCATCATGTGCGACTTTGTTGTCATAGAAGCACAAAGCCCATTCAACGCCATCATTGCTAGGCCCCAGATGAATACTGCGAAAGCGATATTGTCCCCATATCACCCGGTGATGGAATTTCCAACTCCAACAGGAATCACAACTATACAAGGAAATCAGCAAACAACTAGGCAATGCATGGCCATTGCAATGAGAGCAGGAAAAAATGCTGAACGAAATTTCCAACTCCAATAGGAATCACAACTATACAAGGAAATCAGCAAACAACTAGGCAATGCATGGTCATCGCAATGAGAGCAGGAAGAAATGTTGAACAAATAAAAATGGTAAGCACCACCTCGGATAACGGCTTACTCAAGCAAGCAGAACCTCAAGTTGATATGGGAGAGGAAACAAAAATTGTCATTTTGGACGAAGTGGACACTTCCAAATGTGTTAAGATAGGAAAATATCTTCCAAGCAAAGTTAAAGAAAAAGTGACGGAAATCCTGAAAAGTCACAAAGATACATTTGTATGAACTGTGCAGAACATGAGAGGAGTCTACCCAAACATAGCTACCCACTCTCTAAATATCAACGACTCGATCAAGCCAGTTAAACAAAAGCAACGAAGCTTTTCTTGCGATAGACAGAAAGCGATCGAAGAAGAAGTTAGAGCATTACTTCATGCCGATATCCTAAAGGAAATAATTTATCCAAAGTGGTTGGAAAATCCAATGATAGTAAAAAAAGGCAGATGCAGGATGGAGAATGTGCATAGACTTCCCTGATCTAAACAAAGAGTGCCTTAAAGATTGCTACCCGTTACCTAAAATTGACCAGTTGGTGGAAGCAATATCAGGATACAAAGTCCTAGCATTCTTGGATGCATACAAAGGATACCATCAAATACTGAAAAATCTAGAAGATGCAAAAAATAGCATTCATAACAAGCTTTAGAGTGTTTTGCTACGTGGAGTTACCATTCGGCCTAAAGACTGCTGGCGCGACATATCAAAAAGTGGTCGACACTGTATTTCACAAACAAATGGGAAAAAATGTTGAAGCATATGTTGACGGCGTGGTGATCAAAAGAAAAAAAGGTGTACTAATTCGCACAGGACTTATAACAAAACCTGGATACACTAACCGCGATTGGGATGAAACTGAATCCTAAGAAGTGAATAATTAGAGTGAGCACAGGAAATTTTTTGGGCTATAAAGTATCCTCGATAGGAATTGAAGCTAATCCAGAGAAGATACAAGCAATAGTCCATCTCCATTAACCGCAAACAGTCACATAAGTACATGTGTTGATGGGATCACTAGCATCACTTAGCAAGTTCGTCTCCAAAGTTGCGGAAAAATATTTCCCATTGTTCGAAATCATCAAAAGGGTAAAGAAGTTTAGTTGGAATGAAGACAGCCAGATAACATATATATATATATATGAATTGTTGAAATAACAGCTTAAAGAGTTGCCAACATTGATGTCACCAATACCAGGAGAGATTCTATACCTATACTTGGAAATTTCAATAAAAATAGTGAGTTCGAACTTGGTGTGCTAAGAAGGGCAAAGGCAGGTGCCGGTATACTACATCAGTAGTATACTGAAAAGTGCAAAAATAGCGTACTTATCCATTAAAAGGTTAACTCTTGCATTAGTCTACTCAACCAAAAGATAGCGAAGTTATTTTCAAAGTCATATCATAGTTGTGTATACTAGCTTTGTTTGGCAGAGTTGTGCTTATAAGCAAAGATGACTTATTTTGAAAGCAGAGGGAGATTAGCTTATGCTTTACCCCAAAAAATAGCTTATGCTTTCAAAATAAGCTATTTTTAACACTTTACCAAACACTAAAAAGTGATTTGCTTATAACTCTTCCAAACAGAGCCAATGACTACCCAATAAAAATATTTTAAGCAAGCAGAATCGTTTGGCAGAATGACCAAATGGGCTCTTGATTTGCGAAAATATGAGATCCAATTTCAGCCTTGAACTACAATAAAGGCGCAAGCCTTAGCAGATTTCATCGAAGAAATGGCGAGCACAGA
This sequence comes from Rubia tinctorum, assembly GCA_032355605.1. Taxonomy (NCBI): domain Eukaryota; kingdom Viridiplantae; phylum Streptophyta; class Magnoliopsida; order Gentianales; family Rubiaceae; genus Rubia; species Rubia tinctorum. Next base: position 9,053 of record JAULKM010173278.1, on the reverse strand, counting down.
TGCACACTCGACAAGTACACCAAAAAATCTTGGAATTGACAAAGGGAAATCAAAGTGGACAGATATCGCATGGAAACTGTTCATTGATGGGGCATCTAGCAAAAAAGGTGGCGGTGCAGGATTGCTACTGGTAAATCCGGAGGAGGGAGAACACAAATACTCGCTTCGTTTTGATTTCCCACTCACCAACAATGAAGCTGAATACGAAGCACTAATATGCGGGTCGGACTTTACAATCAGGATGAAGGTCAAGAGCGTTAAGTGCTTCAGTGAATCACAGATAATAGTCCAGCAAGTGAGTGGAGATTATGAGGTGCGAGAAGAGCAGTTGATAAAGTATCAAAGAAGATTTTTCCAGCTCATAGGCCAACTCGAATACTTTGACATTCAACACGTACCAAGGAGCAAAAATACCAAGGCAGATACCTTAAGTAAGTTGGCAACATCTGGCTTCGATTCTTTGCTGGGACAGAACGATGTGAATGTAGAAGTCATATCGGTCAGAAGTACGGTTACAACAACTGTGTCAACGGTCCAGGCTGGAGAAATGAACTGGATGGCACCGTTAAAATACTACTTCAAAATGGGAAAATTGCCAGCATACATGATACAAGCTAGAAAGTTAGAATAGTGATCTCACAACTATGTTTATGAGTGGGGAATCTTATACAAAAAAGGTTTCCTATCTCCATAGATTAAGTGTGTGGGACCATCCCAAGCAAGCGAAATCATGAAAGAAGTTCATGAGGAACTATGTGGGATGTATCAAGGATCTCGAACAATCGCGAAGAAGATAATTCGAGCAGAGTACTATTGGCGAAAAATGTTCAACGATGCGCACAACTTCATGCTAAAGTGTAAAAGCTTCCAAATTAATGCGTCAATATCGCATAAGCCACTGGTCATTTTAACAGGGATATATGGAGCATGTACATTTGACAAATGGAGAATCCATTTGGTTGGACCTTTCCCCAGAGGAGCTGGTAATGCTAAGTTTCTAATCGTAGCAATTGACTACTTCACGAAGTGGGTAGAAACAAAGCCATTTGGAAGAGTCACGGTAGAAGTAATAAAAACAATTGTTTGACAAAACATAGTTTTTCGGTTCGGTGTGTCCCAAACTATCATCACATATAATGGCACGCAGTTCATAAATGTGACCTTTACCGAATGATGCTTAAAGTTAGGGATTGTATAAAAATTCACATTTGTAGCTCATCCTCAGGCTAACGGCCAAGTAGAGGTAACTAACAGAACGAGAGTCCAAGGAATTTAAAAAATATTGGAGGGAAAGAGAACTGGTTGGGTAGATGAGATATCCAAAGCACTATGGTTATACAGAACAACAATGCGAGAATCAACTGGAGAAACACCATACAACCTAGTTTATGATCATGAGGCAGTAATACCAGTTGAAATCGGGAAAACAAGGCTTAGGGTGGAAAAATACAATGAAGGCAATAATCCTGAAATGATGAGATTGGAATTGGATGAACTTGAGGAGAAAAGGCAACATGCAACGATCAAAGAGGCAAAGTACCAGGAGAGGATGACCCGAGCATATAATGAGAAAGTCAAAAAGATATAATTTCAAGTTGGCGATCTCGTGCTGCGGAAGAATGAGGCAAGCTTGGAAGAAGAAAAAGGAAAATTGTGCCCAAAGTGGGAAAGCCTATACAAAATAACGAAAGTGCACCGATCTAACTACTACGAGCTAGAAAGATTGGATAGCAACATCATCCCGAACACTTGGCATGTGATCAACCTAAGAAAGTTCTATGTTTAGATCCTTAGTAGGAGATAGAGAAAACATTTTATAGGAGCCATGATATGATCATTGGCGGTGTTTTCAATGTTTGTATCATCGTTTTGTTTCCAACGCGATATCATCGCGAGCGTACATAATCAATACCAGAAGCATCTACTTACATTTTATGCAAAATCCATAGTACCACCAACAAAAGGTAACAAACTATGACACGTCACAAATAAAACCAAATATCATATCTTGCAATCGCGAAAAAGTAAATTTGCATAATCGCAAGACAGCAAGCTACAAACATTGTCAAAGTACAAATAACAAAGCCAGAAAAGCAACAAAAGAAAGCAATAGATCTTGCGGCATTGCACAATACAAGTTTACTACATCAATCTTGCAAGCTATAGATCATGTAAAAAGGATAATGTGCCTACAAAAACAATGACAAAAACAAGTAATATATCTTACTTCTTCGCACAATACAAGTTACCATATCAATTTTGCAAGATATAGATCTTGCAAAAAGGTTCACATGCCTACAAAAAACAACAAAATCAAGCAATAGATCTTGTGGCTTCGCACAGTAAAAGTTTATAATCTCAATTTTGCAAGCTATAGATCTTGCAAAAAGAGCTGACCTACCTACCAAAGAATGAGACAAAAAGAAAGCAATAGATCTTGTAGCTTCGCACAATATAGGTTTACAATCTCAATCTCGTAAGCTATAGATCTTGCAAACAAAAATACAAAGGTGCAAGTACAAACACATTGAAAATAAGAAATAAGACATTTTTTATTAATTAGGAGCAAACAAATTGAATTCAAAAAGGTAACACAAAATAGAAATACATGGATAGTAACATTTGGAGATACAAACTATTACATCAAAGAAAAGCGAATTATCTACGCCTTGGTGCGCAAGATGGGCCGGCAAAAGAAGAACTAACAGATCGGCGGGATTGCTCAGCCTGATATTCCTCCTCGGACAAAATGTGATCATAACGCCATTTCATATGCAAGTAGGCAGGATGGCGGGTTCGACCAATTCACTCTATGCGTTCAAGATACTTCGCTTAGTATGCCTTATAGTCAGTTTAGGACCAAATTCTTTGCGATCAAGTTGAATATTCATGACGTCAATAGTGTCCTGATAACTTTTATTCAATGTCTCTAGATTACATATTTCCTCCTGTAATTGACGAATGTTTTACCTAACAGATTCAGATAGATTAATTCTCTGCTTGTTAATATTCAAAGTGAGATCCCTACGGTTAGAAGGATCACGGGACTCTGCAGAAAGGGCATTCAGTTTATCTTTGTAGTCAACACAAGCTTATTCAAGCTGATGCATGCATGGGTTAAGGCGATCGTGCTCAGTACGAAGGCGATCATTCTCATTACGTAGATGAGTGGTCATAGCGAACTGTTCATCAAACCTGCTTTGTAATCCCGAAGAACAAGCGGAAAGGTAATCGCATTCATCCTTTTTTTCCCAGATGATCCAATAATTGGTCAATATGAAATACTGGTTATCTATAATTACGGTCTTTTGATGAGCTTTGCATGCTTTATTCGCTGCAAAATTCTTTGCTTCTTCTTGTTGACCAATCATTCTAACCAAGCTTAGTTGTTGCTGCTGAATAAGGCCATTCTGTTCAGCGCACAACCCTTTCAACTCACGAATATACTCTTGTGACTTGCTTATGGTCCTTTTCCATCCAAGCTCCAGATCATTAATGCTTAATAGCATGTATTTGTGATGAACACCCAACAACAATGCCCACTTCTGAACGCGACTAGGAAGGTTGAGTGAACGAATGTACATACCAACAAATTTGAGATCAACTAAGCTGCGAACAATATCCTTGTCGAGGGAGTCATTATTGTAACCATCAAGTACAAATTTACTACAAGGACAACTCATAAGAGAGAATGAAGAAGTCTAAGTGGCAAGGACACGCTATCCGAGACATAAGGGAATAAATTCCAGAGTAGAACTCCCAACACTGGGAAAATGATCGCCAGAAACCAACTCAAAATATTCCTTGGATAGGGAAGTGGTAACCTTAATCAATATAGTAGGGAAATAACAATTGGAAGATATAAATTGGGGATATCGCTTAGAACGAACACCAGAACCCAACATATCATGAAGATTTAAAAACTTACGATCGATCAAAATATTAAATCCCCGCATACAAATAAATATCAGAAAAAAATGAAAAATGAAAATTAGCATAACAAATTCAAATCGAAGGCGGTACATAAATACATCAAAAGTACCATGGTACATTTCAAACAGAAATTCAAATATTCTTAAATTAAGCCGTTAACTAACATTAGAATGAGAGGAAGACGTATGTTGAATAGCGAGAGCAGACTCCTATCTGTTTGCATTCTGAGCAAAATTCCCAACGATTGCATTCACCTATGGGTTAGACGATGATTTAAGGTCAGGAGAACCAAACAGAAGGCTAGAAAGATAGTCAACTTGGCAACTTTGCAGCTCAAAAATAGAAGGCCAGGAGCAAATACAAGCAAGATGTGATAACAGAGTGTAAGGATGTCCACCATCTGAAATTTTGGATAAATTCATTATTAAGCACACTCTTTTGCTACTCCAGTATCTCCTCGGACCTGGCCAGCAAACGAAATTTCTTCGCCTTCAAGGTAGGGTTCAACTTCCACAACTTCACTAAAGTTTCGCACCAACCGGCATTACGAGCAAAACTAGAAACCTCCTCAAAAAGGTTGATGAAGGACTTCGTTTTGAAAAGTCAATCACAAGAACTTGGGGGGTAGCTAGGCGAAGCAAGACCTTTAGTCTGCATCTCCTCCAACTCAGAGCGGAGTCTATTGGCTTCTTCTTCAGCAACTTGTGCACGCTTTTCAGCAGCTTCAAGTGAATTATTCATAGCCTTGTGCTCCTTCTCTTTAGCCTTTTACTTCTCCAACAGCGAAATATCTTCCTTGGAAAATTGAGCAACCTGCTCACTAACTAGCTGAATACTCTCACTAATCTTATGACTTCGCCAGAAAAAGAAACAAACGAATAGGACAGTCATACATAGCAATAAGAGAATACCAAAACAAGACAAAAAATATTTTAAAGCTATAGAAATAATAAAACAACCATTGAATCGTGAAGTGAGATTTTAGAAAAGTGGTAGGAATAGTCCCTTCCATCAACAAGTTATTGCTTCGCGGTGGAGGCCTAGAACGAGACTGACTAGTGCGACTCCTTTTCTCAGGGGGACCCCAAGGCAGTTGATGAACCGCTAGATCATTTCGTTCTCCTTCTTTCTTTAGCGGAAACAATAGGTATTAACTTCTGGTATCTTATCTTTAGTGGGTATTAATTGAAGATTTTCTTCAGTAACATTCTCTTGAGAGACATTATCTGCAATGGAATCCTGTGGTTGGACAGACAAGGCCCCCATCTCTTCAGGTTCATCGTCTGGAATAAATGACCTATCAACATGATGCCCAACTAGATCCATATCTGCAATTCAGCATAGAGCATAAGTAAGGTAATAACTCAAACATAACCGAGTAGTATGAAAAATAAGTGATAAAATAATGCATATGACATAGTGAAACAATAACATAACAACAAACAAACACCTTTGCTCTCAAATTCAGCATGGCGAAGACCTATCGGTTGTTTGTTGAGTTTTAACACAACCTTGGAATTAGAATTAAGTCAAACCCCTAGCTTAGGAAGTTTGGACTTGTGAATATTATAGTTCCATACTGGAAGGGACTATTTTCACTCATCGTCTAGCTATACCTAAAAAACAACTGCGCCACACACCGCAATTTCTAGTGAACCCACTGACGATCTCAACCATGGGAATAACGAGATAAAAGGTGTATTCGTTGAATGATTTTTTCTCCTTGCAAAGTTGATACAAGCTATGTAATTAGTCAATCAAAATGGGGACATTGGCTTGGGTACACACATAGTGAATACCCACAATGATCGCGATGCCCTTAGGGTGAAACTGAGGTAATGCAATTTGATAAGATAAGAGCAAGTCTATGACATGTTGAAGGAGAGGAAAAACAAGTCCAAATTTAACAGGAGGAGTACAAACACTCTCAGAGATAACTGGAGTGTGAAGCTCAAACAAAGGCATGAAAGGAAAATTAATTTTGAGATTTTCCAAGAAGTAGTAAAAAAGAACGCTATTAATGGTAGAAGAACCGGTGAGATGGTTGAAATCCTCCCCAGAGTTAACATCATCAACCCAGACATCCTCTACGAGAGAATAAACAAGACTAGGGGTAGACATTTGGGCAGAGATGACTCCTAGGATTTAAACAAAAACCCTATTAATTAGAACCACAAAATATAGACGGTATATTCTAACAAAAGTAAAAAAAGTAACACAAAATACACTCCGGAGAAGACAATTAGAAAACTTCTAGACCAAAAGGGAACAATAAAATAAGTAGAGCGGAGACATCGCACGAATTCACAATCAAGAAAATCATTTAAGAAAGGGAAAGGAGAGTAATGACAGAGAAACTTACAAGTTGGCGGAGAACGATGAGGCACAGGAACAATAAGAACAAAAGAAGAAAAAGATGAAAAATTGAAACGTTTGAGGAACCAATAAAGCATAAGTATTTAAATTAAGACACTGAAACATAAAAAAATAGAGGAGTTAAATCAGTTGGAAACACTATGATGGAATTCTGACAAAAAGTAAGCTACCTTTTGCAGAATACGAGAAGGCAGCGGTATATGAATATGTGATACACTGAAAAATGATGGAGTTAAGTCAATAAATTCAAAGCACTTATAAGTGAGGAAAAGATAATGGCAGGGGAGAAAAATCAGAACAACATAGCAAATAATGAGGAGAGAATCTTGGCTTAGAATAACAAGATCGCAACAGGTAAGTCTATCAGAAGTCCTAACCTTTCAAATTCAAAATTTAAAAGCTAGACATTCCAACAAAATTGAAACTATAGCCAAGAAGCATGCAACACTTCGCAAAGACAATATAGGCTACTATGATAACCAATATGTTATTACAGTTTTGAAAATAAACATAGAAATGTTTTGCACACATTCCATGAACACAGTCATCGCTTTGTGTTTCATAGACTTCATTGCTAGGGGGGTTTATGGTGTATACCTAGCCCACGAGTTAGAAGTTGTTGGCCTTTAGGCCCAGCCACGAATTGATAAAAGTGGAGTCATGTACAAGAAAACTCAGCCATGAACCAAGTAAGGCGGAGTCTTGTCCAAGAGGACTCAACCATGAACCGAGAAAGACAAAGTCACTTCCAAGACTAAGCCACGAACTAAGATTTTAGTAATCACGATGCAACCCATGATCTTAAACATATAAATGAGGAACCATGATTGTTGTCTATTATAAATACAAGGAGAGCAACAATGACTTAGGTAAGTGACACTAAATTGATAAACACCAATTCTCTTAAGGAATGAATTAACTTGATCGTCAGAGCTCTTTCCCTGGAATTACTTCTGGGACCTTTCTTGCAGGTTCACGCTAACCATATGATGAATATCAACCATCTTTCCAGACTGAGAATACCACATCAAGGGTTGTTTACTGGAAATTGAGGTTTGGTTGGTTAGTTGGAAATGTTGGGATGATTGTGTGATGTTGTTCAACCTGCAAAACTTCTTTTGGTGTTTTTTTATGTAGTTCGAATTGTTATAAATCTATTTTCTGAGCTGTGAAATGCAACTGCTTCCAATGTGCATGTGTTGATTGTGTGATTTGTTGTACATGTGTTCAATGTGATGATTTCTCATGAGCTGAAGTACACACGTTCAATTTTTTTTCATTTTAATATTCTTAAATTGAATTTTTAATGCATTGTTGTTCTCTAACTTTCTGTGTTAGATGGGAACTTCGAGAAATTTTCCATCAAATTGAGATATGGTGGGTAGTTTTAAGGGAGGACATTATAATGTACATATGAGGTGAAGTAGATTATGTGGAATATTGTGACAAGGATGACCTATCTCTAGAAGACTTGAAGCAAATGACTCATGGTTTGGGAGTGGAAAGGCCCATAAAATTCTGGTCAATTTACCCTGGATTCTCTAAAAATATTGGTATGTTTGGTAAATGCTCTGTTGATGAGTTACAGAGTATTATTTACACTTGGGTTAAATACAATAATATTATAGAGGTTTTTTTTTGTGCAAGAGGGGATTGGAGAGGGTAATGAAGAAAAGAGGCGTAATCTTTGTGTAGACAGGCTTTTACCTAGATCTGAGCAAATGGAGAACTGTGAAGAGGATAAGGCTGAGCGTGGTGTTGAAGAAGAGGATATTAATGTTCAAAAGGATGGGGCTTGTATTGATGTTTGATGTGCCCAATTTATATCATATTTTTGGCACATTTGAAGTTTAATTTTGTAATAGATTAGGGATTTAATTTGAAGTAAATCGACATTTTATCAATTAGAAGGTTAGGATGATATCACATGTTTTATGTCCTAATTCATTGATTTATAAAGTGTTTTGAAGACTCCTTTTGAAGAGTTCGGGTTTGAAGAGTTCGAGATTGAAGAGGTGACAAAAGTTAGAAGAGAAAACCAATTATTATGGAACTTGGCAGAAGCTGGGCAGAAGGCTTGACATGGTCAGTATCAATTTGGCATAGTCAGTGTACACGACCAGTGTCAATTTGGGACGGTCCGAACCAAAAGGGTCCAACAACCCATTTTGTTGGTTTTCTCTTTTAATTATTAGACTATAAATACTCTCAATCTCTCCCCATTGAAGACACAAATTCCCCATCTTCAAACCCCTAGATTTTCATTTACTCCTTCATCTTTTCATTTTTTCTCCAATGTTTACCATGGATTTTCGTGCTTTTGTTATGGGTTTAGCTAATCTAGGCTAAATATACTCTTGGGAGCAAATTGGTAAGCATTTCTAGTATGAATTTGTGAGATTTTATTTCTCCTATTTTGTGCTTTTATTATCAAGTATATTTTGTACTTTCTTGTGTAGTTAGTGCATGATTTAAACTAGGATGATCAACTAGTTGATGATTGTGGGTTAATTATTTGCTAGGTTTTTTTGTCAAACCCGGGATACTTTGACTTTTTGTCAATGTGATTATCGTTAGTTGATGTTAGGTTATAATTAGGTGTGATAACTAATTATGATTATTTATTGATGAAATTTCTTGGATTTGAGATGAATTTGAATTGGTTTTATTAATTATCAATGTGGCTCACTAATAACGATTAGCATGAAGGCCGATCCTCGTAGTCGTTATTAGTAGATATATTT
>JAULKM010173268.1:0-15527 GCA_032355605.1 Rubia tinctorum | reverse complement strand
AAAAGGATATACAAAACCAATCAGAAAGGGTATTCCTTTCTTAACCTGATTCTAATTTATCTAATATTCTATTAATAACTTTTCTTACAAGGAAATTGTTTCTATTCCTTATTAGATATCTTCACCAAAGGATTTCTTCGTCCCTTGTTTGAGTTCTTTTGGTCTAACCTTTACTTCAGTTGAGGAGAGGTGTAACATTAGATGAGTTTGATTAATATTCCATATTAGCTTAACTGAGTTGAAATAAGTTTCTATTAAGATGTATAATATTCTTTTATATATATATATATATGTATATATATATATATCTTCTATGTATCAATAATACATAGTATATATTATATACAACTCTAATGATTTAAAATTTCCATTCTACACATAAATATCCACAGCTTCAAACATAAAGCCACTATTTTTTCCTTTGGAACAGTACGTGTTTTGGTTTTTCGTTGTGGTTCGAAACCAATGTGTGAGGAAACGAAAGAATTAAATGCCAAAAAAAACATCCGAATTGTCCCCATCTTCTAAAATTCCATTCCATTCTCTGTGATCCACTTCTTAAGTCGACAAAACTCCTACTGAATTAAATCCAGTGGAACCCACGAAATGAAGAACTTTGATCGACCGATCGCATTCGTTTGCCAATATTTCGTTTTCGTTTTAATTCTTTAATCTGCAGTACTGCTGGTGTTCCACCCGAGTGACCATGTGTGCATGCCTAAGATTGAAAAGAAGGAAGTGTGGCACTGTGCCAGCAATGGTTGCCATAGCCAAATGAGGGTTGGGCTGTCTTTTACTGTGTTAAATGCCCATGCTCTGTTGGCCTCTGATTACAGCCAGATGTTTCACTGTACTTGTGTTTCCATTCTGTGCACTCTTTATCTCTCTCTCTCTCACTTTCCTTCGCTCCTTTCTCCTTTACTTCCAACCTTATTTCAAGAAAAGCTCAACTTCATCATCTCTTACTAGTAGTGTGTGTGCGAGTTCCTCAAGTTATTGGGCTGGTGATTTATGTATGGTCCAATACTTGTATTTTGCTGTATTTTGTCTTTTTCCAAACATCCGTGCATGTTATATGTTGATGCTCATATGCTGTGTTCACCAGGGTGAATGTGAGGAACTTCTGTCTCTTTTCACCTCGTAGAGTGGAAATTAAAAGGGATTTTTACACTTCTAAGATTTCTAATCTTAGGTAGATAACACCCGTGCAAATGAAATGAAATGAAATATTATTATTATATATAAATAACATATTTTACAATATAACTTAATTACTAATAAAAGTGTCCATCTCTTGAAAGACGGTTTTTCCATAAACTATGAAAAAACCAATGTTTAAACTGCAAATTAGAAGAAATGAAGATAAATTTTTCAAAACTTATGATAGAAATTAATTGAGGAGTGTAATAGGTGTATAGGCAATATGCGGTTTCTTGATGGGTTAACCTAATGAAAGTTTATTCGTTCAAAAAAAGATAAATTTTTGTATTGCATTAATCGGGTTATAAATTTATAACTACTGCACGTTGCATAATAAATTTTTAATAATGCAAATGAAATATTTTACCTTTCTATTATTTTAATTAAACCTTGTCTTCCCATTAATCTATGGAAAGACTATTTTTCCCAAAACTGTCCTGAAAAAATATTTATAAATGTCACTTTAGTGAAACAACGTTATCATTATCAATATTGTATGCATATGGATTCCATATAATATAAAAAGGATCAAAAAAATTGAAGATTTGATTGTAATAGCGTGTCCTTGCACGGTTTATGATAAAAATATATTTATAATAGTCATACAATTTTTTATTAAAATATTTAAAATAGATGATAATTTTTACTAATTAAACTCCGGGCAATTGAGTTATAGATGTCCATTTTCTTCTTCTTCCAATATTTTTTAAAAATTTATTGTGATTAATTTATAACATTGTGCTTTTTTCACTACCATGATCAATGAAACATTTCTGACCAAAAAATGAAATTCTAGAGAAAGTCATATTTTATTAAACATTCTAGGGAAGACTAAAAATAATTCGTGGGAAACGAATATTGTACTATGTACATCATTTTTAGACAAAAACAACATTAAAAGTTGGACATTTTCAACAATAGTGGTAGCGGAATCAAGGTCAAACAAAAGGAGGGGCACATTTATAATGATTTAAAAAATTATATACGTCAGATCTAAAATGTTTAAATTAGGAGTATCGTCAGAAATTCATTATTAATTAATTGAAATAGAAAATTACAAAATATGAATTTTATAATTGATCCAAAAAATATATATTCATCATCGTAGAGAAATAAATAAAAGTCATATAACATTAAAATGTCAATATTTTATAATTATTAATTATACAAATTAATTGAAATTAAATATTAAAATATAATATAATATAGCTTAATGAATTAATGTTATCACTTATCAAATATTGATATGTACAAAAATAAGTCATTTTATGATGGTTAATTAACAAAAATTAAATAAAGTTGTACAAAAATAAAATTTACAAATAAAATTCATTCAATTTTTTTTAAAACAAATAAAATTCATAGAGTATTAAATAAACAATTGAAATGATTTAATTATAAAATCTTTTAGTACAATATCTATTATTTATAATAAAGCATTCTATATTGATTTATTTTTTTAAAATTAAAATTTATTAGAAACGCTTACATAAATAAAAACATTATTTCATCTATTATTTTACATGTTTAATATAGTAATTTAAAATATTTTTCTAGGCTAATTTAAATTGCTTGGAGCGAATCGATTACAAAGAGGAATTTTTTTTTAAAAAATGATTCACTTATTGTCATGAAATAGAATTTGATAATATCAAAAGGATAAATCAAAATGGAATATGTATCAAATTTAAAAATAAGTATTGTAAAAAATAAGTATTATAAAAGAATGTGCATCCTCATAAATAGAGTAATATAATAAATCATCAATTGAAAACATTAAATTATTTAAAATTATTGAAAATCTTGGGAGAAGAGACTTGCATATGAAATTGAGGATTAACTTTTTTTAAAATTACATTTAAAATTAATTTTTAAAGCGGACGTGGAAATTTGCGTGAGTGACAAGTGGAAAAAATCATGAGTGAAAAACATGTGGCAAAAAATGGCTTTTTTTAATATATACTACAGATGTACATTTATGTCCCTTTTTAATAAAAAAATTTGTTTTAATTTAATTATTGTAATCATTACCATTTTGCTAATGAGTCTGTCTCTTGGAAAACGGTATTTCCATAGGTTATGGAAATACCAAGGTTTAAATTTCAAATTCAAAAAAATATGATAAAATTTTTGGGTTGCATTAATCGGGTGATAAACTTATAATTACATCACGTTGCATAATGAATTTTTAATATTGTAACTAAAACCTTTTATCTTTCTATAATTCTAATTTAGCCTCGTCTTTCCATATGTCTATGGAAATGCGGTCTTTCATGCCTATAGGAAAAATTGGTATAATAACTCACAAAATATAATTCTCCTTCTGTCACAGCCCTTTCTTCACACTTTTTGGTCAATTTTCTCAAACTTTAATTATATATACTAATGGTTTGTCAAAATTTGATGTTTAGAAAATACACGATGCATGAAATTTAACAATATCTCAAATGATGGCATTGATGCTTATATACTAATTGAAATTTATGGTCAAACGTGTGTTGAAAAAGTTGACCAAAAAGATTGCAGGAAGGGTTGGAGCAGATGGAGTACTTTTTTTTGTCAAATTCATTCATTATATTTTTTTACGGTCAATATAAGCCCCAAAGTTTTCAATATTAGCCTATTTTATCCATCCCAAATCACATTTTAATAAGGATTGCTTGCTTTTGTTTGGTTTTATTTTTATTGTCAATCACGAGTATTTTTGTCATTTTTCCTTCAATACATAAATGTCGCCATTTTGAATCTAATGTTGACTTCCTTATATTTCTTAAATGATTTTGTTTTAGCGGTCACGACTGTTCCTCGTTCCTCAACCTTTGTTCGCCTATGTTTTCCTCTTTCTCTGCCTCTTCTATTCCAATCAGCAACATTGACAAACTTTACAAACAAAATCCCAGCCCTCGCCTCACTCCTTTCCACGATTACCACATCCTCCTTGTGCGTCAGCCGCTGCACTCGACGGCAGCTTAAGGCACTACCGGATGAAAATTGAGTTTCGAAAGGAAAAGAGTAGAATGAGTGGATGAAATTGAAGGAAACTTTCCAAAAAGGAAAGTGTGTCAAACCTATAAAAACAACTTTAAAAGGAAAGTGTGTCAAATCCAACGAAACAGAGGAAGTAATAAAAAGGAATAGGGTGGACTCTTGCAAGTCCTGTGGTTTTACTCTTCACACCGAAGAGGTTTTCCACGTAAAAATTTGATGTGATGATGTCCTCTTTACTTTTTTGTTATCTGATTTTAGTCTCCGTAGTTTTTTGTGGAGTTAAATATTTGTTTGATTGTTTGTCATAGTTTTGTAGGGTGTTTGGAATTTATTCCTCATGGGTCCCCAATAGTACAAAGTATTGCTTAGCTTTTTATCCCCATGGTCTTAAGGAATCCCTATTTCTTCATCCTCGAGGGCTTTGATTTTAGTTTTTCGAATTGCAATGAGACCAATTTAAACCATCTTTTAAGCATAATTGACACTCATTATTTTAGTAGTTTGTAGGTTTTTAATAGGAAATTGAATACTTTCCAGTAGCTACAATTCCTCTATTTTGCCAAAGTATATGATTGTATAGGCAATGTCTTCTCTTATCGGGTCTACAATTGAATTTGGATGGAAAGTGGGGATCAAATCATCGGAAGAAGGTTATTCACAAGAATGGTAGAAAATGAAGGTCACTACTAAAGTGGTGGAAGATAGCTTGAGTAGGAGTGAAGAGAAGAAGGAAAAGAAGTTAAGTGAAGATGAAGACCTTCGTTCACAGCCACATGCATTATTTCACGGTTTGCAAACCAATGCCACGAACTGATGGTAGCACGCCTAGATCTTGAAGCCAACCCACTTGAAGGTGTCGGTCAGATTTGGGTCTCCAGCGTGGATGGTACTCCCTGCGGCTACCATGTGGCTGTCGCGACAACAGCCAGTCGTAAAGGAGAGTCCAAACTGAAACTTTGCAATGAAAAGCGAGAAAGACTAAGGAGCAGTGGAGGGAGTTAGTCGTGAGGCTAAGGGAGGGAGAAGGTTAAGGGGTTAAATTGGTGGTGGTGGTGAGGGAGGGGGTAGTGCGCCATAGTTTGGCAGTGGTAATGGCTCCCTTTTGAGTATGTTTTGTTTTTGTTGTCTATACTATATACTAAGAGCAAATTCAAAAGGTTCCCTAAAAGTTCTCTAGGATAGGGAATGAAAACTAATATTTCTCATATTTTTTTGACTCAACTCCAATAGCTTCCCTATTTTGCATGGTCTGACATTTAATACACTATAGTTACCTTTTAATTTAAAGCTAAGAGTTAATTTTTAATCACTCCAATATATATTAAAAAAATTAATAGTTAGTTTTAAAATAAATAAATATAACAAATTGAAAAATAGAAGTTAGATATTAATTAGATACTAATTTTCTTTTTTCTTATTTTCATCCAATTTGAAATAAAGAAGAATAACATTCAAAAAAATCAACAAAGTTCTCCATATTTTTATCATACTCATTTATGAATTATATAAAATTTACACTCAACTTAGTCATTATCTACTAAACCTTGTACAAGAATTTACATTCAATATCCAAATTGCAATTTTTTTCTTCCAACGAAACAAAAATAAATTTTAAAAAACAAATATTTGTGTCTAGTCTACATTTTGTAATAATTACTCATTTTGATCGATTACGATATCAATGGTGTGGTGTTGTGGGCTATGTTTATATTATAACAATCAAATTAACAAATTTAAAAGTAAAAGTTAGGTTTTAATTAGAATAATGACATCTAACAAATTCAAAAGCTATAAAATATAAATCAAAGAAAATAATTGCAACATTCTAAACAAATCATTATTGACAAAACCCTTAAAAATATATAAAGAAGCATCCCACCAGAGTTCGAGATTGTAGTAGTTTTCTCTAAAAACTTTTTTGTTGAAAGTCGAATGTACTTTATAGTAGTGACGTAAAAATGAAGAAAATATGAGACTTAAATTGAATAGAAAAATTAATGTTGTGTTATGAATTTTCATTAAAAAAATTAATTCCAATATTGGAATTGCAGTAATTTTTTCATTCCCAGAAAAAATATTGGAATTGCAGTAAATTTCCATTCTCTACAATATTTTTTTCTTTCCACAAATATAGAGAAGTAAATCTTCCCTCTCATCAAAATCCCTATTTTAGAGCAAGTTCAACAACTTCCCTATAATATGAATTTTCATTAATTATAGGGATTCCACATGGTTTCTCAACTCCAACTGCTTCCCTTTCTCATTCCCTAAAATAGGGATTGTGATGGGAGAGAAGATTTCTTTCCCTATATTTGTAGAAAGAGAAAAAAAATTATTGGGAATGGAAATTTAATGCAATTTCAATTGAATGCATAAAAACATAACACAATATTTATTTTTCTATTAAAAATTTAAGTCTCATATTCCACTCATTCTTCCATTCCTACTAAAAACTACCTTCGATTTCCAACAATATTATTTTAGAGAAGACTAATATAATCTCAAATTCATATGGGATGCTTATTTATATTTTAAAAATAATTTTGTCAATAATGATTTTTTTAGAATATTGGAATTAAAGAAATAATTTCTTTGGTTTATAGTTTATAATTTCTATTTTTTATTGGATATTGTTACCTTTTATTTCAAATCAGGTGAATATATAAAAAAAAATACGAAAAGAAAACTAGTTTCTAACCAACATCGATATTTTATTTTCATTTTTTTACTATTTTATTTTTTAAATACAAATGTCATCATTATTCTAAGATATCACCGATAAGAGTGACATTTTAAAAAAACCTAAATTTAACTTTTATAATACAAGGGACAAAACCGATAAGAGTAACATTCGGTAAACGTAAAATAAAAGTCAGCTCTCACCTTTCTCATGAATTTGTATCAATTTATTATCCTTTCATCTTTCTTGCAAGGACATTTTTTTGGGTTTATATAATATTGGCACACATTCTATATTGGTATATTTATTTTGTTTTGGCACATTCCAAATATAGCAAGATGAAAATTATTTTTATCCAATAATTTTACTTTTTCAATCTTGCATTCAATTTGCTCTATTCAATTGGAATCTTCTAATCAAAAAGTTAAGTGTCAATATTAGTTGAATGAAAGGAGTAGCTTTATTTCAAACCGGGTGAATAAATAAAAATAATACGAAAAAAAAGTTTCAAATTATTATTGAAATTTTAGTTTCAAATTTGTTATATTAATTGTTTTTGAAGACTAACTTAATTTTTATAACATATTTTGAAGTGAATTTAAATGAACTTTTAGCTTTAAATGAAAAGGTAACTATAATGTAATAAATGTTAGATTATGCAAAATAGGAAATGTGTTGGAGTTGGGTCAAAAAATATTAGGAATATTGAGTTTCATTCCCTATTGTAGAGAATAGTTTAGGGAATTTGTTGGTAACTTTTTTTTGACAAGTGGTACTCCCAAATTTTTCCACAATATCTCTTCACATCAGCTTTTATAGTAAAAATAATTGAAAGAAAAGATTTTCATAATCAATTTGTGTATATTTTCAATGTATCGTATCAAAGACAAATCCCTTCTAGAAAACTTAAAAGACCATAATTAATCTAGATTTAAGTGCTAAAATAACCTTATATTTTAGTCAAAAGTGGCAATCTAACCCTGTAAAATCTGAAAATGCAATTCTAACCCCATTATTTGGTCGAACGTGCCAATATAACCTTGTGAACCTAAATTTGGCCGGAATTATGTGAATTGACTATTATACCCCAGTTTTTAAAAAAATTTTTAGCAAAATGGAAAAGACTATCTTACCCTTCTTCTATTAAGAAAATGTAACTAGTCCCCTCTTCTTCTCAGTTGCCAATCCTAACATCGACACTCTCAATAAAATGAGTTAGTCCTAACATCGATGCCCTGGCGAATCCTAACGATCCTCTCTTCTCAGTCGCAAATCGGTGGCGGGAAGTGGTGCGTGAGCGGGGCTGCGATGGTGAAGAGGAGGAGAAGGCGGAGGAATGGGAATCGGCGTTGGGGTTGGAGCGAAGGAGAAGGCGGAGGAATGTAAATCAGTGTTGGGGTTGGAGCGGGGAAGTTGGAATCGGGTGAGCAGGGGGTTCGAATCGAAGTTGGGGTTAGGGCAGAGTGGGGTAGGGCGGTGTGGGGCAGGGCAGTGTGGGGCAGGGCGGAGCTGGGGGTTTAAATCGTTGTAGAGGTTGGGAATCAGAGCGATGGAGGAGAAGATGCAGAGATGTGGGGGTGAGCCGGTGTGGAGCAGATGTGTGTGAGGAAGAAGAGTGGCGGCGGAGCGGAAACCTAGCGATGGGGGGATGAGGTGGTGGGAAGAATATATGGGAGGGAACGCAAGTACCGGCGAAGCGGAAACCTAGCTTCGGTGGTGGGGGGATGAGGCGGCGAGGGGGATAAGGCGTCGGGGAGCAGATGTGGGGTGGAAGGCGAGCGGCGACGGAGTGAAAACCTAGCGGTGGGAGGGGGTGAGGCAGCGCAGAGCAGATTTGGGAGGAGGAGCGCGTGCGGAGGCTGAGTGGAAACCTAGTGGTGGAGGCGAGCGGATGAGGCGGTGAGGGGGATGAGGCGGCGGAGCATAAATCTATAGTCTGGAGGCGGGGTTGGCCAAAAGTCCAGATTCCAGCGGAGGAGAAGCGGCGGCGCAAATGAAGAAGAAAACCCCTAGGGGTGTTATAGTCATTAAATTTTTAGTTTTAAAGCTAAGGGTGTTTTAGTCTTTTTAGCTTTGGTCAATGCCGGAAAATACGAAGTCAGTGCTAGAATGGTGTTAAAAGGTTATAATAGCACATCTGATGCAAAATTTAGGGTTACAATAGCACTTTCAGATTTTACAGGGTTGTATTGGCATTTTTGTAAAATAATAGGGTAACTTTTGTATTTTGCTCATTAATCTAGTGAATCGCTATATCACACCCTATATTTTACTTAATCACGCCCTGTATATTGTACTATTGAAATACTTTATGTATTTTAAATATATTTAAATAAATAAAGAAATTGAACAATTAATAATAATTAATTGTAATTAATAATAATTAATCGTAATTAATAATAATTAATCAGAATCAAAAAATAATTTACATATCACATTTATCACCCTGCCGGAAAAGGTTTATGGCAGCGTGCGGCGGTCGGCGGCGGCAGTGGTGGTGTTCGCCGGAGGTTGATTTTCTCCAGAGGTGGTGTTCACCTGCGTGGGGTTCGCCGGTGTCTTCTCCAACGTATTCTCCATCTCTCCAGCAGCTTCTCACGTAGTTTTTCTAGCGTCTTCTCCGGCGTGATAAGCGCTTCCCGGTGTGGTCAAATCGAGACCCCCTCCCCTAGCCATCGCGTCCCCGGTGGCACTCTCTTTTCCTGGCTCTTCTTTCCTTCTCCGGCCCCGATCTCCTTTCCTTCTCTGGCCCCCGCTCTCATTTCCTTCGCCGGCCCCATTTTCCTTTTCTTCTTCGGCCCCCGCTCTCATTTCCTTCTCTGGCCACCTCTCTCCTTTCTTTCTCCTGCCCGACTCCCATTTTCCTTCTCCCGACCCGACTCTCCTTTTCCGGTTCTCGTTTGCCCTTTTCCTTCCCCACCCGGTTCTTCTCCTTTCCTTCTCCGATTTTCTTTTTTCTCCTGGTTCTCCTTCACCTTCTCTCTTGCCATTCCCGATTCTCCTTTTCCAATTTCCATATGCCCAATATTAATGTCCAGTAATTAATTGTCTTGAATCCGATGATTTTCCAACAAAAATTCTAAATTCAATTGACATTTCCGGCCAAAAATTGAGATTCGAGTAAGAAAATAACTTTTCTAGAAAAAATTAAGATTCCGGAGAGAAAATTTAACTTTCCCGGTGAGATCCAGACGGTGGTCGGCAGCAGACGGTGGTCGGCAGCAGTCGGTGGTCGGCAGCAGTCGGTGGTCGGCAGCAGGCTGTGGTCGGCAGCAGGCTGTGGTCGGCGGCGGACGGTGGCCGGGGGTAGGTGGTGAAGAGGGGAGATGAAATTATTAATTGTTAATTGAATAGTTAGATGAGGTAAAAAAAGTTAGAGGAGGTGGAATGGTGAAGAGGGGAGATGAAATTATTCTCACAATAAAAATATAAAGATAAAAACAATAATACATACTCCCTATGTCCCACTCTAAATTGTTTATTTACTTTTTTACGGTCTTCAATGAGCATGTTTAACCGTAAATATCTCTAGTTACGTATAACAATGTCTCATAAAAAATGATATTTAGAAAATAGATGTTGAGGCAAATCTAACAATATCTCACATGATATTTATACTTATATATTATTTTATATTTATGGTTAAAGTTTACAAAATTTGGCTCTCAAAAGTAAATACTCCCTCCGGTTTTTTAATATTGACATACTTTCCTTTTTTGTTTGGTCTTTTAATATTGGCACTTTCCATTTTTGGCAAAATTAAGATTAATACCATCCACTCAATTTACTTTTTACTCTCTTTATACAATCTCCTTCACTCATTTTACTTTTTTTTATAAAAAAAAGTGCCAATTGGTTGGTGCCAATTATTCTAGCCCAAAGGGAGTAAGCAATTTAGAGTGGGACGAATGGAGTATATGTGTACGTATTAGAGCATAAACGAGGGGCGATCAGTCTCTTCGTCTGAAGAGAGCTGGGGTTTCGCAGCCTTGGCAACACACACACCCGCGGGTCTTCGCTGGATTTTCGCGCAATGTGTTCTGCAATCATCCTCATCGCCATAGAGGTCTGTTGCATCATCATCAAGCAGAAGGGCATCCATTCATTTTAGAGATCTCTAACAAAAGAGATATTAGTTACCGATAATATTATGAGTCAGGTTTATTGGTAACCCTTCTTTTTCTGTCATGGAAAATTGGCATAGGATTATATTTACTACAGCAGGCCAGTGGGATAAATGGTGTTCTATTTCACACCACTAGCATTTTGAATTTGCTGGTACTTGGTTGTCTCTTTACCTCTCAAGAAAAGTTACTTGTGATTTCACCAATATTATTTATTGTGATGATTTTGTCGTGAACAGTTTACGCAAATATTTGACTTTGTTTAGTTGAGGGTTAAATTCATTTTTTTTCTTAGCAATGTAGATGACTTGAAATAAAAAAAAATTACTGTGATTTATATCTTCTCTTCATTTCCAGAACATGAAAGTAATGCTGCAACATTTGCTTGGGTTGCTCTAACTGAACCAGAATTTCTTCTTGGGTTGTATTGAAGTTGTGTTAGTGATACTATTGCATGTATTGGTCTTTGATGTAATGAGTATAAACAATTTCCTTTGAATTAATTAATGCAGATAATGAACCTTACTTGACTAGAGTTTCTCTGTTTCTGACCTTAGTTTTGCATGGTGGTCTGCAAGTGATTAGACTTAACTGTAGCGCTTTGCAGTGAACAGAAAAGTCGGGATTGTAAAGAGGAGGCCTATGGAGGAGCAATTCATACTCAGGGTTCCATCTTCTGTAGCCGAGCGCACTGAAAGTCTTTTGCCTGAAAATCATTGGATTTAAGCTTTGAAGGTAAAATTTGCACTTGGATCAGTTTATTACACAAAATTTCAAAGTCTCACCACTGAATTTTGGATTTCTTACCAAAAGAAACACTCAAAGTCTCCCTGCTACCCCACTTACGAATGAGTTTCTGCTGTGTTAGTGTAGTCTGCACAACCTTGATGTTCAAATCTAATGGTTCAAAATCTTTTAGAAGTTGATGTTGCATATACACGTGATTGTTTATCGTACTATCAAGAAAGAAAGCCCAAATTTTCTAATAGCTATCATTTTTATGATCTCAGAGGATGGAAGAAGTGGAAAATTTGTTATTGGCAGTGACCAATTCCCAGCATATCATGTTTGAATAATCAGAGTTAATTGATTGATTATATACTCATGCATTTTGGTTTGTGATGATGCAGGCTCAGGAGAATAAAAAGGTAGCGCTCCCTCAGTTGAGAAAAAATAGGATGCAGCCCCAATTTGCAAGGACGACAATCAGGAGACTAATGCAGCTGCATTACAGAATGGACTTCAGCAAAGCAGCTGCTCATACACCTTGGAGGATTACTCGAATGGCTCTCAAGAGTGTTGCTTGCTGCTGGTGCTGCCGATGCTGTTGATGCTTGTGTTTCAATTTACGCTGATGAGAATTCTCCTACCAGGTGAGCGTACTTTCAATGGTTCTGTAAGATATTGATACTAGTGGAGAAGAAGTTGTCACTGAAGCGGAATGATATTGGTACTCGAGAAGTACACACCCCGATTATTATTAGGCTTGAGAATATAAATGTCGGACGATTATCATATGTTGTATCTTATATTATTCATACAAGTCTCTACCCTAGAAAGAAGGCTGCCCGAACCATAAGATCTTCTGAAATACTTACTGTCCATATTATTCCATATGCTGCTCTGCTGGAATTTGAGCTTCTTACACGGGTTCACTTTTGTGTTTTTTCTTCTTGTTTTTCTTATCCTTCCAGCTTTCGACCCAATTTTTCCATATTGGATTCCCGGATTCATCAATGCATTCTTCAACCAAACTAGAAATGCACAAATGTCAGTGTCCAATAATCTAGACATCAACTCTATGTTTAAAATAAAGCCATTCTACAAAATACATCATACTCACCACTGTCCATAGTGGATACACTGCCAATATTCCTAGCATGAAGTCCAGCTTCCTGCACATTTCCCAGATTTGCGAGAGTTTGAAGGAAGGTTGTTGTTGGTCTCTCTTACATCCCAACTAACATAAGCCTTCAAAAATACGGTCTCAACGACCCACCCTCACATTCTTCTGCAAACTTAACTCAAGTATTTGTGTTTGTGCAGTGACAGGTCTAGCTACAACTCTACTCTTTTATCAAATTTGAGATGAAGGATGAAAAGGCGACAAGAAGGAACTAAAGACAGCCCAACATTCTCAACATCTAAAAGTAGAGCACTGCCTCAGACACTGCACAAAACTTCAACAACGAAGGCTAGTCACCAACCTGGCCTAATATGAAAACTTGCGTAACAATGCGAATCAAGGTAGGAAAAACAGCCTCTTACTGCCAGGTTATAGGACAGAAGAATCTGCAATTTAGATAACACTATAAACTTTGACGATTCTTGACGTATCAAAAACAACTAGGTTCTCCGGGCTTCCCCATATTTCCAGTAGAAGTCGGTTCAGGGCTTCCACGAGACTAACTTTAGACCTCATAAGAAGCACAAATAAAACATTTTGCGGTATTTATAACAGCTAATGAGCCTGAAGCAGCAATAAGAACAGACACACTGGAGCCTTATTTATACACTGATTGATATTTTATATACAACCATCAATCAAGAGGGTAAAAAAAGGAAAGGCTTATTTCTTGACTGTAGTTATGTGACAGCACAATCATCAACAAGAAAGCTAAACAAGCTAAAATAATAAGAGCATGAGGAGATGAAATTACCAAAGCAACTTTCTGAGGCCAACCCTTTGAAAAGTCCCACATTAAAACTTTTGAATCAAGACCTCCAGTAATGACTATACAAGCAAAAGCACGGCATCATAAGAAGGCTTCCATACTCGATAAGGAGGACAATATAAATGCATTTCATTTCCATAAAAGCTACAGTAACTACTGAGACTGTCACCATTTTACACAATGAAACAGATAATTTCATAATTTGGGATTGGTAGATTCAAATCCACAGCCAAAACATCTACAGCAAAGCAGCTGAAAAACATAAAATCACAAGACCGAGATGCTAAATATCTGGGTTTTAAAAAGCACGCTTTAAGTGCTAAAAAGCGCTGAGCGCTACCCTGAGCGCTTTTTGTGAAGAAGCACTCGTGCAGACGAAAAGCGCGCGCTATGAGCGCTTTCGTCGAAGCGCTTTTAGTGGGAAAAAATGCGCTTTTAATTGAAAAGTGCAGTTGTGCTATTTTTTTTGTTTTCTTTCTTTTTTATATGGGCTGAAATAGGGCCATAAATAAGGGAATAGTATTAAGGGTTAGAATAAATTATGGAAACTATGCAAAATAAAGAAAACGACTAAAAATAAACAGAACGGCTCTGTTTTCTTCATATCTTCACTGCGACCTGGTTCTCCTCCTCGTCGGCAGACTTGTACAGCCTACTCCAGTTCTCAAAAACCGACGGCAAAGGCAACATATGAGTTAAATAACTTCTTTCTTCTTCTCATCTGCAACTTAACTTTTTTCCAAAAAAAATACCGATTCAGACTTATGTTCCACTTTTTATTTATGGGCTGTTTTTTCTTTCTTCAAAATATATTGTGTTTGCTTTAGTTTAAGCATGGGCTGAGTTTTTACACCAATTTAACCTTGGGGCCAGTTTCATGATATTGTGATTTTTAGTGTTTTAATGCATGCATAAATTTGATGATATTATTGTTGTAATATTCAGTTTAACTTTTGGTGTATTGTGAACTTGTGGAGCACCATCAGAGTTTTGTTGAGATAATTTTTGTACTTTTACCCATAAAATTTCAAAGTTACACATGAGCTTCTCTTAAAGCATAAAATATCAAGATATCTTCTTTAATGTTGACATGTTTTAAGCTGGTCTTTTTATGAATTTCTTGATTACTTTTCTGCCTAAAGTCTTTGAAGACTATAAGTTGTAACAGCAATTACTCGAGTTCTATGTTTTGAGGGTTCTTTTCTAAGGCTACTATGGTCACGGTGTTTATGAGTGTTGTAAAGTCATATGCATCTCATGGATTATTTAAGTTGGCATTTGTGAACTAGTGCGATAAAAAAATTCCATGTTGGAACATACCGCGGAAAACATACCATGTTGGAACATATCGCGGAATTTCAGATTTGCGAAAAGAATATTGCGATGTAGTTGATTTATGGAAACTTGGTGATTACACAATAATTTTTTCGGCCGTGAAGAAATATAATGGAATTATTGAAAATCTCTATATTTATGGAATTGGATTTATGGAATATTATGGGATAGTTGAGATAAGGTAAATTTCTTTATTTATAGGATTTTGATATGCTACAAAAGCAGATAAGGAATAGGAATATTATGGAGATAATTATGGAGAAATTCCGATCTGAAATGGACTATAAATAGAGGACATTATACGGCTGCAAGATAACACATCAAACAGAGAAATATGCACATCAAATTTCTATCTATCGAGAGCTTTGCTAGAGCCAGAATTATCATGTTCCAAGATACACGACCTGTGTGCTAAAGTTTAGAAAGTATGCCTTAATTCCTCGGGAGGAGGAGATCCAGCGTCAACGAGTTTCGAGGTTAGAGGGAGTCTGATCAAGGCAGATCGGTAGCAAAGGGAACTTGTAA
>JAULKM010173251.1:0-15527 GCA_032355605.1 Rubia tinctorum | reverse complement strand
TCTTTTTTCTTGCCATGGTGAATAAACTCATTTCTTTTTCGTCGTTTACTATCGAAACGGAGTTGGCCAGTTTTCTCCGTTAGATCTCCAAGTGGCGAAGACATGTGGTCTTCCGCAGAGGCCAACAACTCCTGGGCTAGCGACATGGACCGGAGTCCTAATCCTAGAGGCGACATCAACCTAGACTGGAGGCCGAGAACTCCTACAACAGCAAGAGGCTACGGGAGAGCCGTGACCAGGGGCGGGAGGAGAATCTTTCTAACTCGACTTCGCACCTGAGACCAATGACCAGTTCTACGTATTTTTCCAAGTCTACTCGGATATGAGCTGGCCAACTCAGATCCAGTAGTGGCCAACTCGGGTCAACTCGGGTTCTGAGTTGACTCAACTCAGAACGAGTCAGGTTACGAGGGTGACTCAACCCGAACGTACCCAACAGCCAAGTTATTCTTCAGAGGTAGCTAGGTCACGGGGGTAATTCTCCAATTTTTATTTTATTTTTCAACCCTTTTCTCTTTTTAGGTGGGAGGATTTTAATTTATTCCAATAATTTATTTATTTATTTTCTTTTTCAGATTTAAAATGGGCAGGTTTTAAAATGGTTTTTGATTTAAAGTCTCTGAAGAAATTATCTATGTCAATAACTACTTTTTCGGCAGTTTGAGTCGTTAAAATATGTTTTGACTTCAGATTTGATATCCAAAGAAACGGTGAGGAGAAATCCAAGTCAAACTTGTATTATACGATGTTTTTTCTAAGGATGTAAATCAGATTTGTAGACTTTGATCCATAAAGATGTTGAAGCCAAGTTTATTGATCAATTGATTAAGTTGGTCCCTAAAACCTTTTGGGTTCAAGTTAGAGATAATTCTACACATTATAAGTGATTTCTATAGGC
This sequence comes from Rubia tinctorum, assembly GCA_032355605.1. NCBI lineage: Eukaryota > Viridiplantae > Streptophyta > Magnoliopsida > Gentianales > Rubiaceae > Rubia > Rubia tinctorum. Next base: position 14,629 of record JAULKM010173251.1, on the reverse strand, counting down.
TGAAGAAAAATATTTTTGGCAATCGGAATGACGGGTCTTAGTCTCCTAGATTGAGGAAATGGTTTTTACGGGTTAAATGAAGTCGGACTTGATCTTTAGTTGGGGAGTTTCATTTATTTTTTTGATTGACTCAGATGTTTGATGAAAGGTGTTGATGGGTCATTTTGTGTGTGTTTCTTTTGATACTTCACTGTGTTTGTTCTGATGGTAGTGTTGGGTTGATTTATTGTGACTGCACTGTGGCGACACGGTGAAAACCACTTATCCTCCACGTGTCTATCTTTATGCCATTGATATCTTAGATTAGAATTGTAATATTTCGGAAGCGTTTCAGTGTTAATGGGTAATCTCATATCATATGTTGTAATTACACATTGTGCAAATTTGAGCTTAATATAAAAGGGATGAAAACCCTATAAATCCTCGTCCTAGTGACGATTTAATTTAAAAAATTAAAATAATTCTATCATAACAACCGTTAATAATAACACGTGAGATTTTCTTCAACTTTGTAAAGGTATATTTGTCATTTGTCCATTTTTTCTTTTCTTTTTTTATCTATCATTTTCTTTTCCAATCCTCCCTTATTCCCATAACCTTCACCGCCATTCTGTTGTTGCCTTTCTTCCACCGCAGCACTTCAACTTTGCAAATATGGGACATTGAGTTTCAACTGATCCTTTTATCAGATGTTATGACAGAATTAACGTCGAGATTCAATCGAATTTCTTATATGTTAGGATTAATTTAGTGAACACATTTTAGTTAGAATTTAAATACTACATTTTAAACAACGTTTCTCCATCCATCCTTCTAATTGAGTCTTACTCTCTCTTTTTTCACCATTTATTTTTGATTTTATAATCCAATATATTACACATTATGTGTAACAATAAATTATAAAAATTGATGTTCTAAATATATGTACTCCTTCTGTCCCAGTATAATTTGCATAGAATTTTTCACGATTTTCAAGAAACATGTTTTACTGTTAATAAATTTAACAACGTATGATAACACCAAATAAAAAGTTAATATTTACAAACTACATATTACGAAAAATTCAAAAATATCACATATGATAATATTATTCTTTATACATCTATTCAAATATGTGGTAAAAAATTGAAAGTGTTAACTGTCAAATAATAAAAGTGCAACTTATTTTGGGACAGAGGAAGTATTACGACGAATGCATCAATATCTCACATGATAATTTAATATTTATACATCTATAAATTTTTATAATTAAAAAAATATTAACTTTATTGATGAATAATGAAGTAATATACATATAGAGGGGCAGAGGGAGTAGAACAAAAAATATAAGTAGTCTACTTCCTCTGCCCTCTATATGTATCTTACATCATGATTCATTGATAAAGTTGATTATGTTTGGATTGTAAAATTTAACATATTTGTAAATGTGAAAAATATCGTGTGAAATGTTGTCGGATTCGTCGCAATACGCATTTTTAGAATATTTGTTTGTATAAATTATTATTATACATAACTTAAAATCATAAAATTATCATTGCATTGTAAAAAAAATACACGTAGGAAGTAAGATACAATTAGAGATACAGAGGAAGTGGATGATATGACAAAATACAAAATTAACCCTATTATTTTTTGAAAGTTCCAATTTAACGCAGTAAAATCTGAAAGTGCGATTTTAACCCTGAGTTTTTCATAAATGTGCCGATATAACTTTTTCGCACTATTTCGGGGTTGAATAGGGATTTTCCGACAGTAACCTAATCTAAAAAGACTAAAATACTCCTAGTGTTAAGACTAAAATCTTAATGACAAAAATACCCTATGATGCTCTTCTTCTACATCTCCAAAACTAATGTTGGCGCTGCTTCGCCACCGGCGGCGACAGCCGGAATCTGGAGTTTTGCAATGCTTTTTCTTGCTATTTACAGTTGTGTCGTTACCAGACTCACCGGTCAATTCCAGCGGCGGTTCATATTAAAACTAATGATCCCTTCAGACCTCACATAGCAAAACTTTTCCAGCAATCAATATTAAGAAAAAGAATCTGCTCGTCATTCGCAATGCCGCCGCCACGTCCAGCGACTCTGTTGCTATTACAGCAGCGTAATGCGTGATCAGAATGCCTAGAGAAAGAGTGAGAGAGGAAGCTCGCCGGAGCACGCCGCAGTCCGGCGGAGGCCGATGATGATCAGCAGGTCGAGAACAAGAGCTTGTTCGAATTCAGGTCGGGCCAGGTTGGCGGCCGCTGGAATGAGGCCTGCGATGCTATTGTCGCCATGGTTATAACAATGGAGAAAAATACATGTGTGGAGGGAGTAAATGTTGGAACAATGAAAGAAAAATGAAAGAAATGAATACAAAATTTTGGTGCTGAAAAGATATAACTTTTCTCATTTTTCATTCTCCTATTTATAGATGACAAAAATGTCTTAAGAATTATTCATGTCCTAATGAAGAACCATACTACAAGCTTCTAACATCCATAACCTCCTATCATAACTAGGTAGCACTAACTCTACTAATGAAGACTAAGCAATGTGGCTTACTCTATACTTGTAACTTTTTCAACCACCCACCACTACTAACTAGCACTAAAGACTATTATTGCAAACTTTTATATTCTTCAACCCCCTACCACTAAAGCCTCTCTTTATTTCATAACATATGTAACTTCTATAACCTCTAACTAGCACTAAGTAGTAGTAATAACAATAATCACTACCTATGCAACATGGTTAACTCAACAAGGAGAACTCCGTCTTTTAATCACACCTTTAATATTTATCCTTTATAAAGAAAAATCATGATAATATTCTTAATTTTTACTTAATTACCTGGTTATCAACAAAGCAGTGATTATATTTTCTATTAGCTTTCATGTTGCAGGGTTATCGATCATTCAAAAAGAATCTCTGGCTTATTCAGGATGAGAGAATTTGTTGTGGGGCCATTTGAGAGGGACGATGAGGAAGAGTTTCAAGAAACTGACGTGTAGGATGTGCTAAAAGATATGAACACCAAAGAAGGAAAAGATGAGTATCATTCTGCTGAAGATACCGATGACGCAGAAGAGGAGATCAACCCTACTGCGGATTCTGTCACTGATCATCCGCCAGTTTCATCCGCCCCTTCCTTAACCTAAAGAACAGCTTGCACCTGCATCTGCACTCGCACGTGCACTCGCACTCGCACGTGCACAAGAATTCCAAATCAAAAATTTCTTCTCGATATCATTTCCTCGACGTTTCCCGGGAATGGTAGTTGCTGGTACGAGAGAGAGAGAGAGATACCATTCATTTGAGACATGAGATGGTGTGCCTTAATCAGTTTTTGAGATCCACCTCAAAATAATCAGAATTAATGGTTCTTATCCCAGCTGTCATGATTGAATAAAAAGTAGTGTACCTTTTTTATGATAATTCTGAAATTGAAAATCATATGCTTTCGGTGGGTCTAATTGCATATGTTTGCGATAGGACTTTCTTTCAATTGATAAACATTCATTTTAATTTATTTCAAACTTATCCGTGCGGTGTGTAATTAAGTGTGCATGTATCAATTAGTATATCGGAAAAATGTAACTAAATACAAAAATAAAGTTTATTATTCAATTGGTCGACATAAATTCTAATTAGAAATATCTAATTTATGCTCAAATATGATTCTTATCCCTCAAGAGAGGAGTTGGTTGTGCAAGAGAGGAGTTGGCTGATCGTAGACACCTACTTTTATTTATTAATTTAATTTTAGATGAACTAAACCTAAAATTCCTTATATATTTTTTACCAGATCTCCTAAGCCTTTTTTTTGTAATTGTACAACTATTGATATATATACTCATGGCTCACCATCTTCTTGATCCGTTACGTCTCGCGCACGCATCCTCTTGAACTGTAAGATCATCCGCTGGACTACAACTCCACCTGACTCTCGTACCCGATCTAAATAATTGTGCTTCTAATTTATTCTTGCAAGGTGCACAAGCATTGCACGAAATATATATATTTTCATATGTTCAATTGGAATTCAGAATGGATGTTTTTTAAAAAAACTGCCCAAAATCGATATTGATTTCTGACTGACTTGGATTGAACAAAAGATACAGCTACTAGAAAAACATAAAAACTAAATACAAGTTAAATAGAGAACCTCAATCCTCAACAAGTAAATCACAAGCCATTTAGGCACGTTTCCATCACCAAATTCTTCAAACATTAAATATCAATGTACAAAGTTAAGTTAAATTTCCCAAATAAACTATGTATCAATTTCTCTTAACTGATCAACACTTGCACAAATGTTTTTTTGGTTTCGCTTTACATTTAAAGTATCAATTCGGCTGCTCTAACTTCTTTCATACTTACACATTCGAATCTTATTGATAAAATTATTAATGTGTTATATAACAAGGACCTGTATATCTTTCTTTTTTTGTGCGGGTAGTGCACATGTGTGTTTTGTTCATGCGTACGTGTATTATAATTTGTGAATTTTAAAATACAAGTCATGTATAAAATCATATATATATATATATATATATATATATAATTTTTTTGTTTTTTTTGGGAAGAGTTCTATTAACACCCTTATTTTTACACCTATTTTAACACCAAATCTCAACCATTTATCTAACATAATTTCACTCATTTACTAAATCTATTTTTAGTCAATTAATAACAATGAAATTAGTAGTGGACAAACTAATTGCTTAATATATGAGATCATGAGTCACTTCTATATAGTATCAATTGGTTTTATGATAGAATCTCGTGATTTTTATATAACATCAATATACTACACATGTGCCCCATCTCTATTTGCACAACAATCATTATCATGCTTTTCAAGAAACATATTTGACCATTAATATGTTTACCTATTTATAATAATGGAAAATAAAATTTTAATATTTAGAAAATATTTGTTACAACAAATTCAAAAATATTATATACGATAATATTGTTGCTTATATATATACATATATTAAATTTTCGGTCAAATTTTGTTAGAGAATAATGTAAAAAAAGAAGTAAAAGTGTAAGGAGAGTTGGAACGGAGGAAGTAATTGAATCCGAAGCAAAATTATAACGGATGTAGTTCGTTCACAAGTACGTGCATGTTTGAAAATATGTGTGCGTACGTATGTTGTCCATTTTTTACATTTTCATCAAAGCGCATCCACAGATCAGGTGATCCCCTACATTAAATTAGGGTTTATATAATAGTTAGGATCAGCCTAAATACTGACAAATAATTTTGCAATGCATGCATTACAGAATGTGCACAAAAGCAGCACGATAGGCAATTAATTTCATCTTAAATTGCTATTGGTACGATATCAAGAACAGATATAGGTTCCCCAGGAAGATCATGTGATTAGTAAAATAAAATTATATCATAAGAAATGTACTCCATCAAGAACTCTGGCACGCCCACATAGAAAGAATAAAACTTTGCAAAATAAATTATAAAATTAGGAAAAAATCTTGAAAGCGCGCAAAAAAACACACCTTCGTAACAGGATTTTCTCGTGAGTGCAGTAATAATGTGGTGAGCCGAATCATCAGTTTCAACCAGCAAAACTCTGAACACCATCTTTGTCAAAAGCTTTCCCACCGCACCACCGATACAACCGTTGAATCCCTGTTTCTCGTGATAAATCATCGAGCACCTTGCATTCCATCTTCGAAAGTGAAAAAAAGAAGCGTGTAAAATCAACCAATCGAAACACACTGAATTGTTTAAATACAACATTAAAAACGATGAATTCATCAGAAGGAGGAAGAAGAATTTCTATACCACCATCAAAAGATAGGAACAAGAACGAAAATGGAAGGACCGTATTCATTTAGATCGAATTCAATGAAGGAAAAAGAATTTACCTTTTGATGGATATTCCAAGACAACAACCACAAAATATGAAGACATTCAACGACTAGATCAAACATTCAAAGGTTATATTTGGGATCTTCTAAGTGACATTGTTGGTCCGATGACAAGGTCAAAAACGAATCTTAGAGATGCGGTATTGAATGCTTTGGTTGATCAACTTCATGATGAAAAATTCAAGAATAAATTGGCCAGGGCTTGAATTAATTATTCAAGTTTGTCGATTGACTGAAGACGTTGGGAAGAACACTATACTCTTTTTTTCCACCACGTTTTTAATGAGGGTATGTGATCTTTGTAGACTATTGTAAAATTATTTCATTTTGAATTTTTAGTGCATAGCTCAGTATTGTGGGCTTCGAAGAGCTGATTATCGAAATTATGATCCATTATGGTTTAAAATATTCAGTTTTATTCTAATTAAAATTAAATTTGGTAAGAAGATAAGGTAATATTTTCAATATTGCTTGGAGAAGAATTCGACCAGATCTACATTTATTTTTAGGAGTTCTAGTTAGACATGATTTTAGGTTCTTATAGAGGTCATAAGTCGATTCAGTTTCAATTTGTGATTAGGGTTTTTGGCCGATGGACACCCTATAAATAGATGGGGTTGGTCAATATTTATAATACACTTTTTATACACAATATATTCACATTTTTGAGATATTCTCAATTGCTTGCGAGCTTTCTTCATTGTTGCTTAATCCTGCGGGTTAATTAAGTATCAATACATTTGATTTGTGAACTGATCCTACAGGCTTGTTGGCTTTACTTATCTCGAGTTGTTCAAAATCCCGAGGGTTAATCGATCAATTCGTGTGGCTATACTAGGGTTTGAAAAATCCCTCGTTTAGTGAAAGATCTAAAATTCTGCAATTCAGAGTCTTCATAGGGAAATTCATATTAGTTCGCATCGGAGCCAGGTTAAAAGACCCATGTGGCCGAAAATCTTCAGGGGTTTTGAGTTTCTAGCTTCATTTATTTTCGAGATTTTTATTTTAAAGTTATAAACTCTTTCGTATCATATTTTAACCATGCTTATTTGATCTTTCTTAGTAGGAGACTTGAATCTAGAGTCGAAGGATGAGGAAGGAACCGAGAGTTGGAATACTTTGGTATTACTATCCGCCTTCACCATCATCAATCGAGTCAGGAGGATGTTGAAAGGTTTGAGTGTTGACAAGTATTATCCAACTTCACCTCCCGGTGAGTTTCATAGTTTCAGGTAGCTTATACAATTTATGTACTTGTGATATTTTTTCGTCCACCCTTCAAGAGAATTATTGCATGCTCACAATCCTATTTATTTTTGTTAGCTTTCTTTGATTCCGTGATCTTGAATTTGTTCTTGAATTATTGATTACACCTTATGCAAAAAAATAGAGTCTTGTGTCATTTTCCATATATAAAATCATATTCTTGATCTTTAGGGTCTTGAATAGCTCGAAATTCATTTGAATAGAGAGAAAGTTGTCGCGGATTTGTTATTCCAAGTTTTGTATGAGTAATTTTTTTTGTTCCAAAACATTTCAAAAACAAAATCAAAGTGTATCATATTTTGGGTGTTAAAATCGGGATTCAGGGTTTTAAAATCGGAATTTGAGGCTTATATGTAATTTCCAAAAGTTTGGAGGCTGTTTTGCAACTTTTAAAAATTTAAAAGTTGCAAATGGTTGGAATTTCTTGGAAAATAATATTCTGATTTTGAGTGTTTTATATTGTGTTAAATTTGTATTTGTGGCTGAAAACAATAAGAAAAAAGGATATTCGGTTTGAAAAAGAAAAAGGAAACAAAAATCCAAATCGAAAGAGGAAAAGAAAATTACACTTCATTGAGATTTGATTAGAAAAAATTACCTTGGGCAGAAAGTAAGTAGCTAAAATCCTTTTCTAAGAAAGATTTGGGTTGGGGTAGCCAATCCATTTTGGACTTGGAAAAGTTAAATCAATTTTCGGAAATTATTTGTCGCATATAAACCATTCTTGTTTTTATCATATCTCCTTTATTATAGCTCCGATTCAAGGCATTCAAATTGCAGTATGTTCCTTATTCTTAATAGAATTTTGAATTTTAGATAGTAGATCCCAATTTTGAGTTTATATATTTTTAAATTTCAAAATAAGTTCTTCGGTACTCATCTCCTATTTTGCTTTGAATTTTGTGGTGAATTAATCGATAGCCCTTAAATTTAGCCTTTGCCTTGTGAGTTGTGATTATTATAAACTTGGTGAGTGACCTTACTAAACAAAGGGAGAGGGGGGGTTTCAATTCTTTATTACTAACCGTTTATTTTCTTTGAACCTTAGCAAATATGGTGGACAAAAATCCATTCGTTTCGCCCTATGTTACCAATCCAAACAATTTACCATTTCCGAATTACTTTGATAGCAGATGTGATGAACAACCGAGGGTGACACCGATAATGATTCAAAAAGCTGATCACACCGAGGGTCTTCCAGAAGGCATCACCACAACAGATATCATTCATGAAGGAGATTGAGGGCCAGTTTAGGGTCTAGTTTGAGTTCAAACTCTTCTCAACATTTCAAGGGTTTGAAGTCGACATCCCTCGATTTGATGGTCAACACAATCCGGTGAAGTAACTTTATAAGGAGCGACAGATTGAGAATCTGTTTGATCTCAACAATTATCAGGAAAAAAATTAAAGTTGGCACAATATTATTTCACTCGTTATGCGACTGAATGGTGGAAATATGACAGAAACGAGACAACTTTCCAGGAATAGACCTATCTCCACCTGGGAGAGATTAAAGTCCGAGCTTCGCCATTATCAAGTTTCGCCTACTTATCTGATGGAACAACAGTCTTATTTAGCCAACATGAAGCAATGAATTCACACAGTTGATGAATACTGGCGAGATCTAAAGTTGACCATGAGAAGGGTCGGGATGAAAGAAGATGACGCATTCATCAAGAATCTATTCATTGAAGGCTTGCGCGAGAACCTTCAAATGCCAATAAAGCTTCAACATCGCATATGAAAGCAAATTATTGGTGAAATCAAGGTTGTTTGAGAGCACTCCATGGCCAAAGAAGTAGACATACGGTTTTCCATGTCAAAGATTAGGATTTGACTTTGGAAACCCTAATTTTGGCCTAAGTAGAGGAACGCCCATGACAGGAAGGGGGTCGGTCTTGACCCATTCCAATCCGACTTACAATTATGCTTATAAGATTGCGGAACCACGGTTTTCAATACAACAATCTTCGAGAAATCCATGTAAGTCCACTGCTTCTTCGTCAAATTCAGTTTCTTCTATTGCTCCTACTTGTTTTCATTGTAGAGAGAAAGAACAGGTTCTAAGTAATTGTCCCCATGCTCGAGTGTTAGCCTCCGTTGAGGAAAGAGATGAAGACGATAAATATGTTGACATGCCAACACTGTATGAAAGTGGTGAAGAATTTATAGATGAGGAGATCATCGTAAATGATCAAGGTGCAAAAGGTCTGGAAACACAAGGTAACTTTGTGTCATTGAGACTTCTAAACTCTCAAATGGGCAAAAAATAGGTACAAAGACTTAATATTTTTCATACTCGTTGTCTTGTGAAAGATAAGAACTGTCTAATTGATTATTGATGGTGGATCTTGTGCTAATACTGTTTCCAATCTTCATGTTTAATCATTGTCTTTACCTATTACTACTCATCCATCACCTTATAAACGTATTTGGTTACATGGTAGTGGTGAGATTAGGGTTAATAAATAAAGATGATTAACTTTATGATCAGAAAATATCATGATTCTATCTCATGTGATGTTATACCTATAGAGGCTAGTTATATTTTGTTAGGAAGACTATGGCAGTTTGATTGTAAGTCTGTGCATGATGGTTATACTAACAAAATCACTGCGATTAAGGATAGAGTCGGGTATATATTGACTCCGTCATCACCAGTGGAAGTCCTTGAGGCTCAGAGGCGTATGAAACTTGCCAAAGGAAAGCTAGCGACTGAGCTAGAAGTGGCCCACCAAAACCCTAGGCAGGGTTTGAAGGAGATCTCACAAAAGAGTAAACAATGAGGTAAAACCCCTAATTTTGTCGACCAAAAATTAGGGGTGGCCGATCCAGGTAAGACATGTAAGTTTTTGAATGATTGTGAAAAGTTGCGAAAGGTTTTATCTTCACATCTTAGTCCCTTGCCATCGATTTACATAATGGGACAAGAATTTCCAATTCAGTCTCAAAATTTTTTTTATGCATCTATTAGGGACGTGAATCATGCTTTTTCTAATCACTCTTATGTATTGATTTTAAATTTTAAAGAGAGTTATTTCACCAATGAGGATATATTGTGCATGTTCCTCCACGGTTTGCTAGGATGTAGCAAGAATTTGAAAATGTCTTTCCGAATACCTTACCTTGTGGATTACCACCATTACGAGGTATTGAGCATCAGATTGACTTAATTTCGGGTTTGGTTATACCTAATCGACCAGCTTATAAGGTGAACCATAAGGAGACAAATGAACTACAAACAAGTCGAGGATTTTCTTCTAAAAGGTTATGTGCGTGAATCTTTAAGTCCTTGTGTCATGTCTGTTATTTTAGTTGCTAAGAAAGAAAAAACTTGGCAAATGTGTATAGATTTTGTGCAATTAATAAAATAACAATTAAGTATCGTCATCCTATCCCTAGGTTAGATGATATGCTTGAAGATTTGCTTTGATCTGTGATATGTACTAAGATTGATTTCACTCATGGTTATCATCATATTCGAATTAGGGAGGGTGATGAATTGAAAACTGCATTTAAAACTAATTTTGGGTTATATTTATGGATTTTTATGCCTTTTGGATTAACTAATGCACCTAGTACTTTTATGTGGTTGATGAATCATGTTTTGAGAAAGTTTATTGGTTGATTTTTTGTGGTTTATTTTGATGACATTTTGATCTATTCTAAATTAACTGATGATCATATTGAGCATGTGACATCGGTTTTGATTGCACTCCGTGAGTCAAATTTGTATGCAAACATCAAGAAGTGTACTTTTTGTGCTTCGGAAGGGTGTTTCTTGGTTTTTCGGTCTCTAAGAAGAGCATAAAAGTCGATGAAACCGAAATTGAGGACATTAAGACCTGGCCGAAACCTACCAATGCCAACCAAGTGCGTTCTTTTCATGGTTTAGCTAGTTATAGATGATTTGTGTGTGATTTTTCATCAATTGTTGCACCTTTAAATGAAATAGTTAAAAAGGATGTGAAATTTATTTGGGGTGATGATCAAGAAAATGCATTTAATGAAATGAAAGTACGATTATGTAATGCTCCAGTTCTTGCTTTACCTGATTTTAATGGTACTTTTGAGATTCATTTTGATGCTTCTGGTGTTAGTATTGGTGCTGCTTTGATGCAAGAGAATCGACCTATAGCTTACTTTAGTGAAAAGCTAAAGGGTGGTTCTCTAAATTACCATGTGTATGATAACGAATTTTATGCAATTGTGCGTGTATTAGAAACTTGGCAACATTATTTATTGCATAAAGAATTTTTCATTCACAGTGATCATAAATCGTTGAAATACTTGAAGAGTCAGATGAAGTTGAATAAGCGTCATGCTAAATGGTCTAGTTTTATTGAATCGTTGTTTTATATGTTGCGATACAAGAAAGGTAAAGACAATGTTGTTGCTGATGCTTTGAGTCGTAGATATGTTTTGCTTACACGATTGGAATGCATTATATTAGTGTTTTCATTATTATGAGAATTATATGCTACTGATCTTGATTTTTTACTTGTGTATGTTGCATGCGAAAGTGGTTCTTATGATAAGTTTTTTTGGCATCATAGTTTCTTGTTTATGAATAATAGGTTATGTGTTTCTCAGTGTTCTATGCATCAATTACTTGTTGGATAAGCTCATTCAGGTGGTATAATGGGACATTTTGGTGCATTAAAAACTTATAATTTGTTGTGAGAACATTTCTTCTGCCCAAAATGGCACTTTCTGTTGATAGGGTTTGTAAGAATTGTATTGATTGCTAGAGGGTGAAGTAAAAAACTAAGCCTCATGGATTATACACTCTTTTACCTGTTCCTACACATCCTTGGGTTTGTGTTTCCATGGATTTTGTCCTCTGTTTACCACGATCTCAATCAGGTAATGATTTTATCTTTAAGGTTGTTGATCGATTTTCGAAGATGGCACATATTATTCCTTGTAGGAAGACAGATGACGCAAAACATGTCGTGGATTTATTTTTGAAAGAAGTGGTGTGATTACATGGAATTCCTACGTCTATAGTATCTGATCGAGATGTAATTTTTCCCCTAATTTTGGAATAACTTGTGGCACAAGGTAGGGACAAAATTGTTATTTTCTACTGCAAGTCACCCGCAAACTGATGGACAAACTGAGGTCACAAATCGGAAATTAGGTGTGCCCTAGTTTAGAAAATTTTGAAGAATTGGGAAGCGTGCATTCCAATTGCTGATTTTTCTTATAATCGCAATTCTACTTCTTCTTTACCTCCTTTTTGAGATTGTTTATGGATTTTTACCAAATTCCCCGCTTAATTTAATTCCTTTAAATTTTAAGCATATTCAAAATTTAGATGGAGAGAAGAAGGCTGATTTTGTGAAGAGATTACGGCTCTGTTTGGCAGGGTTTTTGCCTGCTATGCTTATAAGCAAAGCACTTTTTGGTGTTTGGTAAACAGCTAAAAGCAGCTTATTTTGAAAGCAGAAGCTATTTTTGGGGGAAAAGCAGAAGCTGGTCTCCCCCTGCTTTCAAAATAAGCCAGCTCTACTTATAAGCACAACTCTACCAAACAGACCCTACATGAGAAGGTTTGATTGAGGTTTGAAAGGACAAATGCACAGAATGCCGACAGAGCCAATCTAGGCTGCGAGGTTATGCATTTTGAGGAAAGCGATTGGGTCTGGTTGCATTTGAGGAAGGAGAGGTTTCCGAATGCTCGGAAATCTAATTTAAGTCCGCTTGGTGATGGTCCTTGTAAAATATTGGAGCGTCTGAATGATAATGCTTACAAAATTGATTTTTCAGGCGATTATGGTGTTAGTAATACTTTTAATGTTGCTGATTTATCTCCATTTACCTTTGAAGACGATTGAGTTTCGATGGCAAAACTTTTCGACCGTGGAGGGAATGATGGAGATGCTAAGACTACTACCTGCATAAATGAAAACATTCCACGACTTGATCAAACATTGAAGGGTTATGTTCAGAATCCTTTAAGTGACATGGCTGGTCTGATGACACGGTCAAGAACGAACGTAAAGATGCGACATTGAATGTTTTGACTGAACAACTTTATGATGAAGAACTCAAGAATAAATCGGCTAGGGCTTGGATTATTTTTTCAAGTCTGTCGATTAACTAAAGACGTCGTGAAGAACACTGTACTTTTTTTCCCACCGTGTTTTTTACGAGGTGGCGTGATCTTTGTAAACTATTGTAAAATTATTTCATTTTGAATTTTTAGTGTAGCTCGGCCATGTAGGCTTTGAAGAGCTGATTTTCAGAATTCTGATACATTTGGGTTTAGAATAATCAGTTTTATTCTGATTAGAATTAGATTTGGTAGAATTAGATAAGGTAATATTCTTCCAGGTTGCTTAGCGAAAAACTCGACCAGATCTACATTTATTTTTAGAAGTTCTAGCTAGATATTGTTTTAGATTCTTAAAGCTACCATAAATTAATTCAGTTTCTATTTGTGATTAGGTTTTTTGGCCAATGGACACCCTACAAAGAGAGAGAGGGTTGGCCGAGATTTATACTACACTTTTTATACACAATAATATTCAGATTTTTGAAATATCCTCAATTGCTTGCGTGCTTTCTTCATTATTGCTTAATAGGGGTGGCAAAATAGACTTGTAACCCGCGGGTCAAGCGGGTTATCTAATTTTAAACTCGTATGGGTGTGGGTTAAATGAGTAATGAGTTAAATAGGTAGTTGAAAAATGTGGGTTGAACGAGTTGGGTTTGTGTGTTGGTCGCAAGTTTACCCATTTGGGTTAAAACCCACGGGGTATACCAATATGAGTTGGTATATAAACTCATATGGGTCAATATATGGGTTGAAACCCGCGGGTTTACCCATATGGGTTAGTATATAAACCCATATGAGTCAATATATAGGTTGAAATCCACAGGTTTTACCCATATGGGTTAATACAAAAATCCATTTAGGTTTTTATATGGGTTGAAACTCGCGGGTTAACCCATTTTGACCCATGAGTTGAATAGCTTTCAACCCGCCGGTTGAGCGGGTTTCAACTCGACCAGTTTTGACCCGACCCATTTTTTACCCATCATAAAATGGGTCAAAATGAGTCATACACATATTTTTTAATTAATCATTTTACCCAACCCGTATTTGACCCGTCCGCCCATTTGCCACCCCTACTTAATTCTGTAAGTTAATTAAGTATCAATAAATTTTATTTGTTAACTAATGTTACGAGCTAGTTAGCTTCACTTATCTCGAGTTGTTCAAGATTCCGAGGGTTAATTTTGATCAATTCGTGCGGCTATACTAGAGTTTGAAAAATCCCTCGTTTAGTCAAAGATATTATTAAGGAATTATGATATTATGTAAATTGTAATTAGATTAAAATTCCTTTTTCTAGTCTGGTATAGTTCATTTGTACTACTATATAATGTACTCAAGAGCATGAATACAAACACACAATTATTACCCCGTAAATATTCTTCATGGTATCAGAGCCTAAAATCCTGAAAAC
>JAULKM010173241.1:0-15528 GCA_032355605.1 Rubia tinctorum | reverse complement strand
TGTTAGCCTGTTAACTAGTATCTTGGTTAAAACCTTATAACAAAGTTGGTTAGACTAATTGGCCTATAGTCAGAGAAAGTATTAGGAGTGTCAATCTTTGGGATTAAAAAGATCCATGAGCTGGATATGCCAATTTGAATTGCTCTAGCTGATATAAAATCAGTAGCAGCTTCAAGCATATCAGACCCTACAATGTCCCAGTTAGCAGTGAAAAATCTTGATGTATAATCATTCGGTTCTGGTGAGCTATTGTTGTTCATTGAGAAAAATATGGCTTCAATTTCGTCAAGAGTTGGATTAGCCATGATTTTTCTGTTGTCCTATATTGTAATTTCTTGGGGTATCCGACTTAAGAAATGAATTTTAAATGTTTGGGGAGAGTAGGTGAGATCAGGATCTTCACTGAGTAGTTCTTCATAAAAATGGATGGCTTGATCTTTTATTTTAATATAGTTATAATCCAGGTACCATTTTTATCTTTAATCTTAGCTAAGTTCTGTCTCACTCTTCTTTCCTTGACTGATGCATGGAAGTATTTGGTGTTCTCATCTACATGTTTTAGCCATTTTTTTTTACTTTTTGTCTACAAAATATTTTTTCCTCATTTAAGGCTTTAAGTAGCTCATCATTCTTTTGCTTCATTAGGATGAGTCCTAGTATGAATTTGTGCTCTTATATGCTATTTCCTGAACTCTAAGTGCCTCTTCAAATAGTTTAATGTTCTCATTTATTTCACCTGAGGGTTCCTTGTTCCATTCTTTAATACTTACCTTTAGTCTTTTCAGTTTAAGATATAGTTTCATCATCTCTGAGGTTGGAATATGGAGGTTTCAGCTGGATAAAACTATGTCTTTAAACTCTGTCCTAGTTAGCCAGACATCTAGGAATCTGAAAGGTTTTGGACTAGATAGTATTTGACTAACTATGGTGACCAGCAGGGAGCTATGATATGAGGTATGCCTATTTAAAATGTGAACTGAGCTATTAGAGAATTCCTTAAACCAGTTTATATCTGTTAGTGCCCTGTCCATTCTTTCTAGTGTCGGTTTCCTCCTACCATTAGACCAAGTAAAATGATTACCTAGAGTATGTAAGTGGTTCATCTGTCCCGTAGCAATGAATTCAGAGAAATCTTTTATGCTTTGTGAGCTTGATTTAGAGGGACCTTTGTACTATGTGATTGAACACATGGTATTAAAATCACCTATTATGAATGTAGGGATGTCTTTAATGTCTTTTAGATATTGCCAAAGGGTTTTCCTATGCTTAAGATTGGTTGCAGCATGAACGAAGGTAACATACAACCAAAAGTAATTTGTTCTAAAAATTACAAAAAATCAATATCATGTTTACTAATGCAAACATGATTACTAATTAATTAGGATACTAATGCAAAGACAATCTCACGGGTGTGAAGAACAACACGGCCCATGCTGTTCAATTGATCAAGAAATGCTTCCAGCCGATGATCCGAGCCAAACGACACGGGGCATACGATTCAGAAGTTCAAAATGGAGCACCAGTAGATGGACTGTTCTAGGACACACGACTCGTTTTAGCACGAGGCTAATTGGTTGGCACGGCCAATGCCAAGACCCATGCCCCATGTCAACACGAGGCCAAGAGATTGACACAACCCGCACAAAGACACATGACCCATGTCAGCACGAGGCTAATCAGTTGGCACTGCTAGCGCCAAGACACAATCCCCGTGTTAGCACGAGGCTAACCGTGTTAGCACAAGGCTAACTAACTGGCACGACCCGTGCCATTTTGTACAACTCTTTCCATTTTAAGTTACTAGGGTCTTTTGGCCTATTTTGGGCCTTTTTCAAAGCCTAATTCTCAACTTCTACATATAGGAGGCTTTAGTTTTCTAGGGTTAAAAAAGGAGGCATAATGTAGATTTTATTTCTCTCTCTAGATAGAAGGAACAGGAGAGTTTTTTCTCTCTAGAGTACTTCTTCTCTTTTCTTCCTCATATTTTCCTAGATTCATGGCATTTAACTCAATTTTTCCCATGAATCTATTTCTGAGGGAGTAGTTATTTAAATTAGGGATTATATTTGTATTCATGTATTAATGTCGATTTTGTGAGATTTCATAGATCAACTTATTTCTATGTGATTTGTGATATTATGTTAACTTGTTGTTAACTTTCTTGTGAATTGCATGATTGTTACACTAAGTTAGCACACACCAAAGTATACTTTCATGTTTCCGCAATTTTGATACCCCTCAGGGAGGGTGATAGGTCATTTTTCTAAGAAATAAACCTGCTAACTTATCAGATTTAAATTCAAGTATAGAGTAATCAAGGTCGATCCCAAAAGAATAATGTAAAAAAATTCTTACTTTTAAAGATTCAATTGTTGGTTAGCTACTACACCTTAACTTGATGAAAATAGTATCAATTAACTAATAAAAACTAAACCAAACTATGAATGTAAATGATACAAATACCAATATCAGAATGAATTCCAGCGACAGGTAAATCCACATTAACTAATAATTTATATGATCACAGGCGGAATACTAAATCAGTTCGCATGAACCAACCAGTTATAAACTGTCGAGAATCAGTTATAAGACACAATCCAATTTCTTCTTACTTTATCGATAGGCGGCGAGAATCAGATATAAACTAACTATTTCTCTAATTAAGATATAATCTAGAAGAGACCAGGTATAAACTAGATTTAATATCTTAACAGCATTAAGAACCAAAGAAACCCAATTCAGATAATTCATAAAAGCCGTAAAAAATTATTCACCCATTTTCCCACTATCTGCTGATAGTTTCACCACAAATTAAATCTAACCACTAGATAAAGATAAATAGCATAATTAAATTGACATTATTCCAAATAACTCAAGTTGATCAGATCTCAAAAAATTCCAATACACAGAGAACAATCAGGAATCCATACAAACCAATTATCACGAACAATTGGGCCTCACATATAAATCATAGTTAATGTTTCATTACGCTAATCTGGAAAAGGGATTTAGCTACTAAACATATTCATAATAATTTAAAAAAACATTAAAAATATTGAAAAACATTAAATCAATGAAATAAAAAAACGAAAAGGAATTAGTATAAGCAAAAACACAAATCTGTGCAGAACTTATGCTCGCGTGCAAAACGAGTTAACAAAACATCAAGGAATTTGACGAATAGCATCGGTTTAAAAGTTAATTCTCTCTCTTCTTTCTTTGTCCTCTTTTCATCTCTGTCCTAACGCTTTCGCTAACGGCTACTTTTAGCTGGAATCCACACCTGAAACCATGGTCGATCCTCCACTTGTAGGTACTAAATCATTTCTAGCAGTTTTGAAAACAAAAAAATCAACCTCTTGATATCACCTTACATAACAATCCAGAATTCATCCCTAAAACCCAACATCTAGGTGATGCCTCATGCTTATACTCTGATGACGAGATTAATAACCTTTATGCATATTACTCAAATGCCCTAATCGGAAAGTACCTAAAGGACAAACCTACCATGGAGTAGATGGAGACCTCATTCAAAACTTCCGGGTTCCAAGGTAGATACCAATTGGGATCCCTCGATTACAAGCATGTTCTCTTAGATTCGAAGAGACAACTGATCTTCAACGTTACTAGCTTATTGGAGTTTGGAGTTTCAATGGTTCGATCATAAAGATTCTAAAATGGACTCCAAACTTTTTTCCAAATACATAATCCTCTATCGTTCCTGTTTGGGTAACCATACGTAATCCCCCTCTATACTACTATAACACTGCTGGTATTTTTGCTATTTGTAATACCCTTGGCTCCTTTATTAAAAAGTATGTTGATACTGAATCCTTGACTAGGCCCTCTGCTATCAAAATTTGTGTTGAAATAGACTTGCTAAAGCAAATTAAACACACAATTAGGCTAGGCTCTTAACTTCTAATAAGAAATTCTCTATTGAATATGAAGACATTCCCCTATATTGTCAGCACTGTTGTAAGATTTGACATAATAGGTAATTGTAGAAAGCGAAACCCAAAACTTACTCCCAATAAAACATGGATCACCTCATGAAATGTTCCCCCAAAGAAACAAATAGCTGTTAAGCCCACCAAACCTGTCAATCCTGCTACCAATCTTGTTACTAATCCTGTAGCCGTCACTAACCTATCCACCCTGCAAAGTCAGGTAAATGATCCTTCCACTGATTTTATACTTGATTTACCTAACCTTGCATCTCAAGCATAAAAAATAACCCCACTCATAGCTACAACTAACCCTTTGAACAATCCCAAAAATATATGGACCACTGCAGCATATTACTTCTCATCCTTCCCAAGTTACGTCTGAACCCACTCCCACACATGATATTAGTGCCTCCAAACCATCCACACCTAGGCTTTTCCCCCTTCTAGCACTAAAATGATCACACAATAGCCAAAGATCAAATCCTACTATGCTAAAGATGATATTCACATTATCTCAGGTAGTATTCCTTTCTCTTTTTCTCCTCCCAATCATTCTGAAAAGTTGTTCTACTCCAAAAATAGACAGATTTCAAACATGTTTATTGCCCTTCTTCAAGTTGTTGAACAAGATAGTTTGACTCAAGACACATCCATCCACATGGACAGCCCCAAGGAAGTCTCCTCAGGTCAGGTAAGTCCTGATCAGGTTAGTTCACATAATGAAAAAACTGCAAAACCTAATGCAGTTAAATATAAACCAAAGAAAGCCACTTACTTCACATAAATAAATAATATAATGCTAATATCATCATCAAAAAGCTCTAAATCTGGTGAATTATGATGAATACAACATCTAAAATGAAATTTCTTGTTTGGAACTTAAGAGGAATGGACACATCCATGCTTAGACTTCAAAATCTAATTAGAACTCCTAAATTTGAACTTATATGTCTCATTGAACCCATGCATGGTAATGATAGTTGTTCCAATTATATGTCACAATTTGGTTTTAATGACTACCCACATTCAACTAATGCTCACATTTGGTTTTTATGGAAAAATAACTTGCAAGTTGATCTCTTATGTGATAACCAACAATTTATTTTTCTTAAAATTCTTAGTCCACAACTAAATATAGCCATGGAAGTTGTATATATCTATGGACTGTGAACTAGAGTAGAAAGACTGAAATTGTGGTATGATCTTCTAGCCCTAAACACTAATGACACCATTTTTATAGGAGACTATAATGTAATTACTTCTATTTCTGAATATAGGGGTCCCGCCAATCCCTGTAAAGCCAGTACTCTAATTTTAATAAATTTATAAATGACAAGGAATTACAGGAAATTACCACTATAGGTAATCTTTTCACATGGAGTAACTCTGGTCTTAGGAACCTACTTTTGAGAGATTAGATAGAGGATTACGTTCTACTGATTGGTTATCTAAATTTGCTTCATCATCCATTCAAATTCTTAATATACAATCATCTGACCACTCTCCACTTTTTCTTACTGTAGGAACAAATATACCATCTATACCTAAACCCTTCAAATTTATAAACACTCGGTACAATAGGATTGAATTCAACCCTTTAATTAAAGAAAACTGGGATATCCCAATGCCTAAAAAGGGAATGTTAAGTTTTTACCATAAACTGTTTAGGCTTAAAAAACTTATAAAGGATCAGAATAGGAATGTCTTTGGTAACATTGAATCAAATGTAACCAACATTGAAAACAACCTTAGGCTAGAAGAATTACAATATGGTCATTCACAAAATGATCATAGTTTAATTCAGCTAAATAAGTCCAAAGCTGAACTAACTAAAGCCCTTAAAGAACAGAGAAAATTATGGAAAAAAGGCCAGAGTAAACTGGTTAAAACAAGGGGATGAAAACACCAAATACTTCCATAATTCAGTTAAGGAAAGGAAATCTATACTTCACATAACTAAGATTAAGAGCTCTGATGGAATTTGGTTAGAGGAAATGGATTTAATTGAAAAAGAAGTTGTTACTTTTTATAAGAATATGCTAACTGAAGATCAGAACCCCTCAACTAGACAATATTATTCAACTTTTCTACGTTAGATACCAAAAATTGTAACCGATGAAGAAAACCATGAGCTATTAAGACCTATTACTATTGAGGAGCTGAAACAAACTATTTTCAGTCTTAACAAGAATAGTAGTCCAGGTCCAGATGGATACTGCTTGTTTTTATATTAAATCCTGGGAGATTATTTTTCAGTATTTACTAACAGATGCAAATGATTTTATCTCATCCTCATCTATTCCAAATGGTATAGGGAGTACCTGGATAAGAATCATTTAAAGAAACAAAATCCTTCCTTTTTAGTGATTTCAGGCCTATCTCATTATCTAATGTTTCTAACAAAATATTCTCTAAGATAATCACTGAGAGAATTAGGCCTTTCATGGATAAATTTATCTCACCTAATCAGTCTGCATTTAAAAAGAAAAAAAGACATCTTTGATATTGTCATTTTTCTGCAGGAAAAGATTAGATTCCTAGATAATAAAAATAGACCATCTAATTGCATCATTAAACTTGATTTAATGAAATCTATTGACAGGGTTAGTTGGTCTTTTTATAATAGCATCCTTTTAAATTTTGGTTTCCATGGTAAGTTTGTGCATACAGTGATGAAAAACATTTCCAGTGCCTCATTCTCTGTCTTTGTTAATGGGAAAACTGTAGCTTTCTTCAAATCATCAAGAGGTATCGAACAAGGTTATCCTCTATCTTCCTTTCTCTTTAATCTGTTCACTGAGTCCCTCACTAGGGCTCTTACTATTGTTTTCCAGAATAAAAAAATAGATTATTTTCAGCTGCCACCAAATACTTCCCCAATATCTCATTTAAGCTATACATATGACACCATAATTTTTCTAAAAGCTACAGGAAATAACCTCATAAAGATGAAAGTCTTTCTGCATGTTTTTGAACAAACCAGTGGCCAAAAGATAAATTTTGATAAATCTGAATTCTATTTGAGTAAGCATGCATCAGTGGCTAAAATTAACCAAACAAAACACGTTTTTGGCATGAAAATAGGAATTTAACCTTTTAAATACTTGGGAGTCACTATGTTTAGAGGAAGATTACAGAATGTGTAATTTAGGTCTATTTTAGAAAATATTGACTCACAGATTATGAATTGGAAAAATAAGTGGTTGTCCATGGGGGGAAAAATTACTCTAATAAATAGCTGTTTATACTCTATTCCGCAACATGTTTGGGCAGTTCTTAAGCCTACCACCTATGTCTTCAAGTAAATTGAAAGAAGGCTGGCTAATTTCTTTTGGGGTGTTCCAGATGAGAGGCCATAAAAACACTGGAGGAAATGGTCACAACTATGTTTGCCTACAGAGCAAAATTGATTAGGTTTTAGGTCTTCAAAATCAATCATCAATGCTTACAACCAGAAACTGTGGTGGAAATTCAAGATTGGTGATACCTTGTGGTCAAAACTAATATGGTCTTTAGCTGACTATAATAGGAAATCACTTAACTTGAAAAGAATTAGATCCTTCAACCTATTAGCTGAAAACCTAACAAGGGTGATCCATGTAGATGAAAAATGTCTTTTCTGGTATTCTAATTGGATAGACACTGGACCTATAATTGATCAATTTCGATTAGAAGACTCATTTTTTCATATTATTCCTTTTGATTGTTCTGTCTCAGAATTTATATGCCACAAACATATTTATCTGCCTTAAATATCCTTCTATATTCTACCTGATACTGCTATTTTTTGTAGGAAGCTAACATCATGCCACACAGACAAGACAGATTAATCTGGAAACCGAAAGCTAATTGAAAATTCACTTTTAAATCTGCCTACAAAGCCACAGCCAATACATCTGGTAGTAGATCTTACCTCTCTAAAGTGAGGAACTATAGAATTCCAAAAAACAATTCAGTATTTATGTGGAAACTGTTAAACAGCTGGCTGCATTTTGATGACATTTTAATTTGATACGGTTTCCAACTTGCTTCCAATTGTGTTTTCTGCAATAATCTAGATTCAATAGATCATTTTTCAACTCTTGCCATATTGCCACTCAGGTCTGGAATCATTTGTTGCTTCATATACATGTTCAACCTTTTCTTTTTCCTTCTCTGTAGGATAAATTATGGCCATTATGGAATTTTGAGGGTCCCACATCATGCCATAAGACACTTGTCTCAATTACACCATCACTCATATGCTGGTTTCTTGGGAAAAGTATAAATAACGTGATCTTAAATGAAACAAATCCCTCAGCTGGATCCATTATTAAAGACATAAAACAAGAAATTTATTTCTTGCTGCTTGGTAAACCTATTTTCTCATCTCAGGCTTCAGACAAAGTTTTCATTAGCTTAGGTTTAATCCCAGCCATGAGACTACCTCTAAAACCTGTGATTAGAACTATTATTTGGCCCAAACCAGTAAACCCACTTTTCAAACTATATGTTGATGCATCCTGGATTCAAAATGGAAGCACTGGGATTGGTATTATTGTTAGATCAGATTTGGGTGATACGATTCTTGGAGAATCTTATTTTATCATTTGTGAATCTCTCTTACTGGCTGAAATGATGGCTATCATGTTAGGCTTTTTACTTATTAATTAGCTAGGAATTAACTCTGAATTGGAAAGTGACTGTCTATTAGCAATGCAATAAGGGATCCAGTTTTACCTAATTGGAAAATTTACAATCTAGCTGATCGTGTTAATCTACTTCTAAATGGAAGAACTTTGATCCACACACATAGGGAAGCTAATAAACTTGCAGATTGTATGGAAAAAGGGCTAGGCTCTTGTCTTCTGGGAATACTTTTTGTTTCCATGAATTAGACAATGAAATTAAGGTGCTAATTGTTATTGGTAAACACGGAATTTCTTATATCAGGATTTCTATAACTTAGTTCGGATGCTACTATTGTTTATTCTTTTATGCAGATGGTGATAAAAAAGGTGCTCCACTTGATCATACAATGACACTTGCAATCAAGGGATATGATGATTTCTACTTTGGCATCTGAAGATGATCAGTATATAAGGAAGGGGGAATTGTTTCTGCTCTCTTTCTTTCTTCAACTACTTCATCCCGCTCTTGGAAGATGATGGACATTCCAAACTTTTGGTGGATAGTCTACTTTTGGCATGGCCTTCAAGGACCAAATTATTTTTTGTAATTTTCATGATGATCTCCATAAATAATTTTTGTTTGTGTTGGTAATCATACATTTTGTTTATCTACTAGTTTTCACTACTATAGCTTTAGTTTTAATAGATATACATCTTTTCCAAGCCCGACTTTCTCTAAGTCGGCACAGGGGGTGGAGGCTTATGAGGAGGAGCACTTGGAAAAGTCTTGGGTACTTTTATTGTAAATACTCCTTTTATTTTCAGGTTTAGGGTGCCTATAAATCCCCTACATCTCTATGAGATGTTTTATTTAAAAATAAAAAACAAAACATCAATTATGCTCCAGTGTCTCTATTCTACTACTTGGGAAGGTGCGATCCAAACAAAGCTATGACATCTTCTTTAATCAAGACCATAGAATACTAGGTAAATTACAATAACCTTCATTACAAATCCAACTCAGAAAACAATATTATTATTGGGCTAATTGATTTGATCTTCGTATTGGGCGTTCCATTCTTTAATTTAATTTTTTTTTCACATGAATCCAATTGAGCCCAAATTCTTCATAGCACGATCCAATTGCTTCTGAGCTTCATTCTCGAATAATGTCTCATACTCTCCTCGAATGTAAAATAAGGAAATTTTCCATTGCAGCACACTACCACATTAAAAACCTTACTGGGAAAACCCTGTAGGAAAAAACTATGGTTTAGGGAAAAGGAGTATAATGTATATCTCCTCACCCTCAGCGCATAATTTAATGATTTCTTGCACAAAAACACATCAAATGGCAAAAGAAGTTCATAAA
This sequence comes from Rubia tinctorum, assembly GCA_032355605.1. Classification (NCBI taxonomy): domain Eukaryota; kingdom Viridiplantae; phylum Streptophyta; class Magnoliopsida; order Gentianales; family Rubiaceae; genus Rubia; species Rubia tinctorum. The sequence goes on along the minus strand of JAULKM010173241.1, from coordinate 5,593 downwards.
AGTACATAAAAATGTGTATAAAATACACCCAATTAAACATCCCCACAATTAGATCGTACTTTCCCTCAAGCATGTAATATCACAAAATCATTAACAAAATAAAACATTCCCACACAATCAAATCAAACATCATTCACTATGGAACCCACTGTCTTACCAGAAGATAAATCCAAGAATTTCAACAAAAGCAATGTCTTTTCATCTTTGTCAAAATCGGGTAAAAAATCATTTTATTCCTCATGTGATGTGTTAACCACACTCTCCCTACTCTATTCCATATGACCACTCACAATAAAAAACACAAGTATATAGAATGCTATTAATAAATGAAAATTTTGCACAAGTCAGGATGGACTTTCAAAAGGTTGTAGCGTGGCTTTAGGACATAAAATCAAAGAGGAATCTAAAGGACTCCCAAGTTTTAAGAATATAACAAAAATACGGGCATGAAACTCATGAACTCCAATAGTAAGAATCTTTCCATCAAGATTCTCATCACAACCATCCACCAAAATCCTCTACAAGATCATATCCATCCATTTTCTTAATTTATTTTCCAGGCAGTACCCATCATCACTTCACTTTTTATTTCCGGTACTAATACACACTTTTTTTAACAAATAAACTATTTCAGTACCTCTCCCATTTCGCCGAACGATACCATTAAAATACGTAAACCGCCTCCTGAATCACCATTCAATCCTTCAATAACCAAATAAAATAGTACTTCTTCATAATCAAGGTCAAAATAATTATTCTCAACCAAACACTTTCTATCCATGCATACCATAACATAAGAATTAAAGTACAATGCATAACCCACCCTCTTCATATGTAGAATTGCATACACATGGGGTAAATGAAATAAAATGGCTCAAAAGGGTTTGGCTAAATATGTCTGGAGTTCAAATTCCAAAAGGGGCCAAAGCTGAAAGTGGCTAACTAAGGGTCAAAATGTAGGTAGGAAATATTTACGATGGCCAAAAACGGGTTAATCCTAGTGCCCCTCTCACCCCTGCACAAAAATTTAAATATAATCCATGTAAAATGCAATAAATCATAAACTCAACAAAGAAGGGGATGCGGAGAATGCTCCACTCTAGCTCTAAATCTAACTTTACTTGGTTAATATGAAATTTTAGCCTTTTTCATCCAAAGAATCATTTAAAAACATCAACTTAATACATTCTTAAATTCACCATCTTACCACAGACCCATGTTCCACAGTGAAATCAGCTTAATTCAATTCATAAGAACATTTTACTCAAAAAAACAAAAACAATTTTCCCTTGATTTTTAAAAATATATTTTAAAATTTTCACAAATTTCATAGTCAAGGAAAATTCAGCATAATCATCAATACAATTACCCTCTCCCCACTTAAACTCTTGTTTGTCCTCAAACAAAAATAAAAGTGCAAAAAGAATAACATTTATCTATAAAGATCTAAAAAAACAAAACATGTAAGCAAACCATAACATAATAAAGCAAACAAACTGGATTTAGAAGGAATCGAGCATTTGAGAGCGACAAAATTCTTCAATTTCATCAACGTCAAACATACTACACCCCTCCTGTTCGGCCGAATGAGACACCCAACTTTGCTTTATGTCTACCAATTCCTACATCACCTACGATCACAACTATTAAAAAATGAAAATATAAAAACAATCGTTTTCAATTTCAAATTTTTATACTTTTTACTTTTATTAATATATAAAAAAATTTCAAACAAAATAAAGCAGCAAGAAATAAGAAGAAAAAAACAAAAATATTAGGTTGCTTCCCAATAAGCACTCCATCTTAATGGTCATGAGCTTGACTATAATTCCTGGTCGGAGATATCTGAGGGTTGCAAGGCAAATTTCGTCCATCTCGATGTCCTCAATTGCATTCTCCAGTTCGACCAAATAAGTGGGGTCCAATTTTTCTAAAATCATGTGCTGTGATTGCAGACACAAAATTTAACCATCGAAATCTTCATCAATGTCCTTCCTACCTTCATACGAAGGTTTTTCTACCTTAACCTGCATTGAATTCGTATCAAGAGAATCTTGGACAATATGATCAAAAGTATCTCTGAAATTCACATGTTCCATAGTTGGAGAATTTTTTATATCATCAAAAATATTGAATCAACATCAATATTTGTCTTAGAAGTTTTCACAAAGGGTCTCCCTAACAAAATATTTCTTGATTGTGAGTTACCCATATCAATGATATAAAAATCAGCAGGATATGTAAATTCATCAACTTTTACTAAAACATTCTCAAGAACACCAACTGAATTACAGAAAGATCTATCAGCCAGTTGAATAATAGTATTCGTGAAATCTAACTCATCTAAATTAAACCGGTCATAAATTGAAAGAGGCATAACACTTATTAAAGCACCTAAATTAAGCATAGCTCTTTCAAATATATTTTCTCCTATGGTACAAGGGATAGTAAACATACCTGGATCCTTGCATTTTGGTTGGATTTTTTTTCTTCTGAATAACTGCAGACACATTCTCACCCACTAAAAATAATTTATTGCCCTTCTTGCTATTCTTCCTAGATAGGAAGTCTTTCAAGAATTTTACTAACTTAGCCGTCTTTTTTATTGCCTTTAAAAAGAGGACTTTGATATGCACTTTGCTTAATATGTTGAAGATATCATTTATATCCACATCTTTCTTGTTCAATGCTAACCTGCGAGGGAATAGGGGAGGTATGATAAAATATGAATTCAGATTTGGTTTAGGTTACTCACCTTATCTTTTAAAGCCCTTTTTATCTAGCACCCCTACCGTTTGAACCTGGAACTTTTTCTGGGGTCTCCCGTTCGACCGAACTATAGGTTCCCCAATTTGTTGTCTTGGAACTTCAATATGAGGATTTGATGCTAAATCCTCCAATGTATAACCATTAATCAGAGTAATATGGCTCACATTCGCATTTGGATTTAGTTGAACTTGACACGAAAATTTTCCTTGATTCCCAATCAGTTGATTAACAGTGGTTGTAAGCTGAGAAATTTGATGAGTATGTTGATCCAATGTTGTTTGCATACTCTGCAGTGAAGACTTAATATCTTACATCATTCCATGCATGATACTCATCATCCAACCAAACATGTCTTTGAGTGATTTTCTTTGTGGAGGAGGTTGTGCCTGATATGGCGCCTGTTGTTGTGGCAGATTAAATTTTTGTTGTTGATCCGGGGCTCCCTGCACTTGACCTCTCAATTTGAAATTGGGGTGATCCTTCCCACTTGGTATGTAGGTGTTTAAGTAAGGATCATAACGACGATGCTTATTTTCTGCAGTATTGTTAACCATACTTTCATGGGCTATAGAGCCTTCAGAAACCATGTCACACAAGTGATTGGGGTGCCCCATATTGCCCCATATGCCACAAGGTATGTATGTATCAACTCTTGCAATCTTCTTCATTGTCTGGGATCAAATCATCTTCTCTATTCGATCTAATCTTTCCTTGAGTTCATCATCAGGATCTACAATTCTAGTTGTAGATGCCTTAGTCATACGAGTACCTTATCCACGAGTTTATGGAGTTGGGTTCCGGATAATCTTAGAGATTAAGTTCATGTGCAAATAGACTTTGATGGAACTATGCCTAATCGAACTCGTCACCAACTTGTTAGGTCAGATAGGCCTGGAGGGCTACATCAAGATGCACTCCAAGACGAACATTAGGTGGAATTTAGAATTCTTGGCAACCATAGAGAAAGCATTGGATAGTGATGGGAGGAAGAACATCACATTCCACTTGGATTCAAGGAGTATTCAATGACCCATAGGGAAGTCTCTCGAGCATTTGGGTGGAAGTACGGGAAGCAAGTTCCAAAAACACACCGACAAGGACTTTTGTTCTCTTTGAGAAGCTTTTGGTGGAACTTGGCGAGAGTGGATAGGAACTACTTGGGTAAGGGTACCACAATAGTTCACCCGACTTTGCGATACGTGCATCGGCTCAGATATAGGGGACTTCTTTTCCACGGGGAAGTTTCTCAATGCCCTAATTGATACTTCCTAATCCTTCGGGTGATGACTCTATTTGGGAAATTCTATCCCAGCTTGGTAAAGACATTTTTTGAAGAATACATAAGCATGGGGAAGAAAAGAGCAAAAAAGTTACCAATGGGAGGAATAATCAGGGTTTTGGGCAATACATAGGACATGCGGCTCCTTTTCTCTTTGCTTTGGCAAATTTGGGTCGTTCAGGGATGAAGTATACTATGGAAAAGTTGACAAGAGCTTCTATTATCGCCACCACCACCATGGATGATTTCTTTATTTAGCTATGTGGTGCTTCCTCAGTCTGTAACTTTATGGTACTTCCACAACCCGAGCGCACATAAATCAATCACAACACCGCATTGGAGGATATTTTCATAGCTCCCAATCTCAGGTTTAAGAAGGCCTTATACAACACCCTATCAGCCACGCATGTTCACTTTTCGAATGGTACGGGCTATTTATAAACTTGCAGGGAGTCAATTTTGGGCAACTCATGGCGCGGTTGTGCAAATATTTACATCCCATGGACTAGTCATAGGATTTTTTAATTCAAGAGGCACAGGCCCTGCATTATGGCAAGATCCGTGCAACATACTTAGCCGAACAATTTTGTAGAATGGCACGGGCCATGTAAATCCCTGTAACCCGTAACCAAGCTCTTTGGCACCATCCCTATTGGCTAGTATGACCCGTGTTGTATTACACGGCTTTTCCAGTTCTTCACTTGTTGAACTTCGACTTCTTTCTCTTCTAGGCTTGGTTCCATCTACTACTACATTTTGACTCATGGCCTTTTGTCTACTACCATCCTTACGAATGAGCTTCCACTGTCTATTATCTTCCTTGAAAATGGGCTTCTACAATCTATGTCGAAGTGCTTTCGAGCAATCTAACAAATAAGCTCACAAAACAAGATATAAATGCTCGTAAGGATATAATTTTCATTAGGTCTAATAAATCTATAAAACTAAGAATTTAGATAAGAAAACCAACAATGCCTATCCAAATCCCTTGTAATGTAAAACTGACTAAACCTAGAAATCAACCAACCAAAACATAATAATAGTGTGCTAAATGCATTGGTTAACACATGCTTTTAGGTGCAAATCAGTCTTTTAACACATAAAACTTTAATCTCCCTCGAGTAAATGAAAATGAGCAAAACACTAAGTGGAAAGTAGCATGAAAAGAGAGTTAACCAATAAATTCATCATTATTCCTAAGCTACCTTAGTTCCCCCAAAGATATGAGACTCTCGCAAACCTCACTGCCCAAAGAAACTAAAGTTATCATACCAATAAAAAAAGGCAAGGTATACATGATATATGTGGAACTATACTCTTCTGAAGAAGCCCCCAAAGATAATTCAAGACATGTGTCACATAGTTTCAAATTTCTCTCAATATCTCTCACTTCCCCAAGGATCCCTTTTGGGTTTTCATCGTAGCTTCACACAAATTGGACTCAATTCTCTCTTTTTCCACACCATGGCCTCTCATTTTTGTGTAGGTTTTTCAACCGATCCGGGCCTTTCTTATTGTTGCCTAAGTCTCCCTTTCCGCGTATAT
>JAULKM010173230.1:0-15529 GCA_032355605.1 Rubia tinctorum | reverse complement strand
TCGAACCAGTACCCCAACACTTCGCTGATCCAGATCGAAGGCGTGAACACCAAGGAGGAAGTTGACTGGTACCGCGGGAAGAAGATGGCCTACATCTACAAGGCTAAGGTGAAGAAGAATGGATCTCAGTACCGCTGCATTTGGGGAAAGGTCTCCAGGCCTCACGGCAACAGCGGCGTCGTTAGGGCTAAGTTCAAGTCTAACTTGCCTCCTAAGTCCATGGTACGTTTTTTTCCTTGTTAATACAGTATTGTTTATTTGTTAGGTTGGTTTAGTTTGCTCACTGAGCTTTGTTTTCATTGTTTTTAGGGAATGAGGGTTCGCGTCTTCATGTATCCCAGCAACGTTTGAGGTATGCTTTGTTTCTGTCAATTTTCTGTTGCCGTTACCTATTGAATAGATATGTACCTAGAGAATAGATGCGAATTAGTCTTGTTATGAACGCGACTTTTGTTTGTACATGTGAATTAGTTTTTAATTTATGATGTCTGATTACTTCAACTATCTGAATTATGTATGCTTGAAGAAGTGTCTTCCTGCGGGATAGCTGAAAACTGAGTTTAGTCATGTACAAGTGTGTAACAGAATGTTTTCTGTTCTGTTTGATCATTTTCTGTAGTTGATTTTCACTATATGCATGAATGGAATTGTCACTGCGAAACTTTTTTTGATGAGTATGGTTTACCCCAGTCTCCCATGTTTTGGTAGTTCGAATACTCTAGTCATGAACCACTTCATGTTCCTTCTTGTTTGGTTTCTAATGCACTGTTTTTTTTGGAAATGTTTTTTTCTCAAAGGCATTGATCATTGCGTAAGTTGCATGCTCATGTAAACATGCATATATGTATCAGTGTGTATTTGTGCTTTTGACCTATGGTAGTCTGTATTTGTTATTAACCTGTTTTTGAAATCCTATCCTGAAACCCATGCTGTCTCATGTGTTAGATTGGGTATAGGTATCACATTGAAATGATTTGTTGAGTTGTTTTTGTGTTGTAGTTGTGATTTCATGAGAAGCGAATCTTCTATTTGGTTGGTGCAGGTTTTTTTTCTTCTTGCTAGTTCTTGACTTTTGCAGCTGTAATCTTGTTATCTCTTCTGCCCTCTTTTTGCTGTTATCTGTTTTCTCTTCTGACCTCTTATACCTGCGATCTGTTCTCCTCTGCCCAATGTGTTGTATTAATCTTAAATTTGCTATTTCTTCTTTTTGCAGTGTTTGGTCATATGGTAGAAGAATGCTGAAGATCACGGGCGATGTTAGATGGCACTCTGTTCTTGATCAACCAAAGCCATTAGTGATTGGAAGCATAGTATTTAGAATCATATTTTGAGTTTGTGATCATCTATAGCCTTTGCTAATTGCTATGTTAAGATTTAACATTCAATCGAATTACAATTTTGTTATTGGATGGGATATTGTCTACTTGTTCTATCTTATCAGCTTTTGCTTTTATGTTAATCTATTCTGTTTGTCTAAATGTCTTGAATTCTTTATTTTGCATTTATGGGTTTAAAAGGACCTAAATGGTTATCAATTTGGCATGGATATTCAGTAGATCTGTTGTGTTCTCCGATATCTTCCTAATGAGATCTTGTTCTAGTTTCCTGCACAAGTCTACATCTCTCCTTGTCTAGTGTGCGTTTAGATACAACTCTTGATGAATATGCAGATCTTGCTTCCAACAACTACTTGATGAATGTGGTCAATTTGATTGTCACTATACGCTTAGGATAACCAAAAGCTTGGTCTAGATTACAACTCTCTCTTGAATATGTCTGTCAATATTTTACACATTTATTTTTTTGAAAACTCTACATTGGTTAATGATTGTATTGACCAGCTGCAATTCGATTTAAGTTTGTAAATCTTCACCTTTTTTTTTCAAACAAAATTACCATCATATCTTTGACTTCAATCACGGGCCGCGTTGTAGGCATTTTGTAAACAGTCCTAGGTACTTTCATTAAATGAATGCTTGTGTAAACAATAGCCAACTTCGACGTGTCAGCTTAGTAATCCACGTTACTTTGTTACCAAATGGGAGATTTGGGGCCACAGGGAATCGATCAGTTGAATTCGTTGCAAGCTTAGAAGTCGAGCCGATATGATAGGTAAGCGAAGGGCTAAGCGGGGACCTCACCACCCTGCATGGTGTTCTTCGACTCATCGGTAAGCCCTCCGCTCTATTTGCTTACAACACTATGCCTATCGAAGTTGGCGAATGCTATAATGTTCCTGACTAGACCCTTTAGACCTAGTGGGACATACAGAAAGTTGTGGATGTGGTTCAACGCCATTTCACAGTCTGTACGGAGGCAGATGTGTGTCGCTGCCCTGTGTCTTGTATCAGCCTTTGCTTCATGAATAGCGATTAGCTCTGCTTTGGTTGCTGATGCCGCCTGGACTATCCTTGAGCCATGCCAACAGGTTTCATAGTGTCCCTGTATAACACGCCATGCTGCCACCGCATTGCCATCTTGTGCCCTGAACGTCGCGTTTGTGTTTATACGCATCCAACTATTGTATACCGGGTTCAGGTGTCCCTTCGATGTGTACCACAATAGGCGTATGTCTCCCACCTGAACCTGTTTCGGATGGGCCGATTGCACTTGGTTTGCCATGTGTTCTAGTGCTGCCTGCTACGAGTTGGACTACTCTTGTGTTTGGCTAATCTTCTACGTGACCATCTGTGTGAGTTGCCTTGATAATAGATTGTATGGTTTCAACCTTGGCGCGTGGTGCTCTATTGTTGCCTTGTTTCTAGCAAACCAAATCGCCCATATTATAATGCAAGTGAGATTTATGTCCTCCTTTTTTGGTGCTATCTTGAACCATTTTCGAAGCCAAGATTCCAGTTGTAGGGAAGCACCTTGACCAAAATCAAAACCTAGTTTGGATGTTCTCCACACCCTTCTCGCATGTCACATTCGAGGATCATATATGAGGGTGTTTCCACTTGAGTTTAGCACATTTAACAATAGGTGACACCTCCATATTTCTAATTCTTAGTGTCGGGCCTGTAGGGGCTGCATTCTGTACCAATCTCCAAACAAGGAACTTCACCTTTTCTGGTGTCTTTGAGTGTCGTAGTTTCTCTTCCACAACTGCTAGTCGGCCCCTGTACCTGTTGATGTGCTAGAGGCTGATGGATTATCGCAGGTCATTTTGTTCCAAGCCTCGTGGTACCCGTTTTTACCGTGTATTTGCCTAGCAAGTCCTTGTCCCACAATTTGCAATCTTTCCATCCCAGTGGGGCAAGGGGATGGGGATACCTATAATGTCTTTCACTATCTCCAGCTGGAAGAACAACCTAAGCAGTGTTATGCGCCATTACTTGGCGTTGTCTATGAGATCACTGACCTTGAATCTTAATAAAGGTAAAAGCCGCTTGTCATACCTTATCAGGTTTTTGTGGTTTGGGATCCACTCCACCTGGATGTCTATGTCTCGACCATCTACCACTTGCCATTTGAGTTAGGCCTTGACTAGGTCTCGACCCCATAGGATGCCCCTCCATCCCCACGTGGAGCCTTGTTGACTAGGTCTCGACATTATGGAAATCCTCATTGTTGCAGTATTTGTTGAGGAATAGTTTGGAGAAGAATGACTCCTCGCCAGTTATGATCTTCCATGTTTTTCCTAGCAAGGCTTGGTTCATTTTCTCGGTGGACCGCATCCCTTAGCCTTCCTGCCATTTGGAGTCGCACATATACTCTCACAACTTCTAATGTATTCCTTTCCCCTCTGCATTCCCTACCTATATGAATCTTGCCATGTGACTGTCTTTTTTGTGTGACGGTGGATGGTATTCGGAATGTGCTGAGGATATATTGTGTTGTTGATGCTAAGGCATGTTTGGTGAGGGTTATCCTTCCCATGACCGAGATGTCTCCTGCCTTCCATATTGTCATTTTCACCTTCACTCTCTGTGTCAGTTTCCCAAAATTCCAGACTCTTGTGCCTGAGAAATCCATGTCATGATCTAGGAAATTTTCTTTGAGCAAGTCTTCGAAGACTCTAAAATTCTGGCAGAGGCATTCCTTTGTTGTTGGATCTGTGTTGGGACTGACTAGGATTGCTAACTTCTGGAAGTTTATTCTCTGTCCTAAGTATGCCGCGAAGAGGTTTATAGTTTGCGCCAGTTTCGCATATCCTCGCTCTGAGATGTTAAAGAAGAGAATACAGTCGTCTGCAAACATTAAGTGTGAAACCGGTTGGGTCGTTCGACTTATCTTAACTCCTGGGCAAACGTCTTGGAACTCGTTGGACGTTATCATGGAAGAGAAGGCCTCCTGGCATAGGACAAAGAGGAACGGTGACAACTGGCACACTTGCCTATGCCCCTGTTTAGGTTGAAATGGTTTTGAGGTAGTCCCATTGAGCTTTATGGAGTATGACACTGTTGTGACGCACTCCATTACCCAGCATATCCATTTTTCTTTAAAGCACATTCGTCTCATCCTCTGCTCGAGGAAATTTCAGGACACTTGATCGTAAGCCTTACTCACATCGATTTTCATGGTTTCCATTGCTTGCTTCCATGTCTTCTTCTTGTGGATGAATTCAATGACTTTGTGTGCTATTAATGAATTTTCGACAATGGATTTCCCTTGCACAAATGCCAATTGGTTTCCTAAGATGAGCAACCCTGTGACCTTTTTAATTCTGTTTGCTAGGATTTTGGCGATTATTTTGTATTTGACATTGCATAAGTTGATCGGGCGTAAGTCTGCTGGTTCCTTCAGGAGCTTTTTCTTTGGGATTAGGAAGAGTGTTGCATGGTTCACTCTAGCGGCATTGACGAGGCTGAGAAGAAACGTTGTATTGCTTTTGTAACTTGGTCCCCCACTTCAGACCTGTAATGCTGGTAGAACCCCGGTGGTAGTCCGTCTGGCCCTAGTGCCTTCCATTTACCCATTTGAAAAATGACTGTTTTGATCTCCTGTGGTGTTACTGGGCTCTCTAATTCTTCTTGCTGATTTCTTTCGATCCCCTTATTGATAAGTAGGGATGGCAATGGGGTGGAGCGGCGGATTATGGTATTTTCATACTCATGGCCACAAAAAAACCATGGCGGGTACAATATTAAAATTCACCCCATCTCATCGGATATTATTTAAAATTCACCATCGCCCCATCACCCACTTGAGTTTTTATACCCGCTTCAAATCCATTTTACTCACCACATTTATATCTCCAAAAAGCATCTAAATTTTACTTTGAAATTAATAGTTTTAATATTAAAATTTTAATAATATTTACATGAAAAATATTACAAGTAAATATATGCATTATGGATAAGTAATTGTTTATTATATAATAAATTAATGCGTACATTGCGGGTATAGTTGGACGGGTGGGGCGGGGGTGAACTAATATCCATGCCAGACCCACTACCGATTGTGGGTATCAATTTTCATACTCATACCCTCCCCACACCCATGAATACTACATCCATACCCGCTCCATTGGGGTAGATGCGGGGTGGACCTCCACCAAAACCCGCACTACTATCATCCTTATTCATAAGCCTTAGGATGTCCTGCATGGTCGACTCTCTGAAGGAATCTGCTGGCATTGTTGATTCTGTAACAAATACAACTTACATGGTTGTAGGCTAGTGATTGTAGGTCATCTGGCTTTGCTATCCACATCCCTTCCTCATCCTTAAGCTCTTTATGTAGTTCCTTCCTTTCCTCTTCTATGCCCAACTGTGAAAGATTTTGGTGTTTTTGTCCCTATCCCTTAGCCATAGTGATCTCATCCTTTGCTTCTAGTAATCCTCTTGCATAGATGGGAGGTTTTCTAGCTCGTTCGTCTTCTCATGCATACCTTTGCATCCTTTTGCCTTTTTTGCGCATAGTTGTTCCTCCACCCGCTTTATCTTGTACTCGCGTTTGCCCACATTTCTTTTGGAGCAGCTTCCCGTTGAAACTTGTTATTGTGTTGTTCTAGTTCTCTATTCTCCCTGTGGTTCCCGTTCCTATCGAGGGCTTTGTTGTGTGCAATATTGGTCTCCAAATTCGTCTTACCACCTCCTTTGTATGGTTGAATCTGACACAGTAAAACTCAAATATTCTTCTCATTGACCTGTTAGGATCTCTTTTCCATGGGTGGGTGTTAATTGTAAGGGCTCCATGGCCTGATCTAATAATTGTGGGGTTTGTGAGGCAGTGTCTTTTTGAACATTGTTGTCCATGCGGTGTTTGCGAATGCCCTGTCTAGGAGTTCTAATATCAGTTCACTGCCTCTCCTTCCATTTGATCAGGTGAACCAATGGCCTTGTAACTGAGTTCATTCAGGTTTGCACCCACAAGTAGTCTGTTGAGGTCTTCTGCCTTCTCTGTTAGTACAGGTCTTCCTCTTGACTTATCTTCTCATTCAGGACTTGGTTGAAATCCCCTTTGATGAGTACCGGTATATTGTTGTTTTGTAACACCGTTTCAATACTCCCCCATACTGGTTTCTGTTGTGGTTGGTCAGGGTGCCCATACACAAGGATCAACATCTATTCAAAGCCTTAGGCGGTCCTGATTTCGCAACATAGAAAATTTAGGTAGCTCTTTACTACCGTTACTAGGATATCCATGGACCAGACTATACAAAGGCCTCCACTCGGTCCTAATGATTCTACTATTTTCTAATTGGTAAAATACGACCTACCTAGCCATTTACTAATCTTGCTATAGCAACACTTCGTTTCCATTAAAAACACAATATTGGGGTTATACATGTTGATGTGGTTGTTCTCTAGTACCCCTTCCGTCCTGGCAGCATTGACATACTTTCCATTTTAGTCCATCCGAACAGAATTGACAGGTTTTGTCTTATTCCATTTTTAGTATGATTTTTGGTTCGAAAATTACACTTTCACCCTTACAAAATCTGGTATGATTTTAAACTATTTTATGGCATTAGGCCCAAAATAATGAGAATCCACTTATTAAGCCCATTCATTAAACCTAATTTCTTCTGTTCGATTTTGTTAACAAACAATTCAAAATTTATGACTTCTCTACTTTCCATAAGCTTCCACTACCTTCTCAATTAATTTTTCTTTCTAGAAAGGTACACCGCCTATCCACCCAATCAATGCAATCCCACCGCCCAAGTTGGCCAATGAATGCTCCCCTGTGATCTGCCATCCCCTAGAAATACCCATTCCAATGTCATTTGTATTTTCTCCATTCAATACGCGTGTTATACCATAAACCCTATATCTTCCCCTTATTTTCTTCCACCTGCTTCCTGATTTGCTTCCATGGACTCTCCAAATTTCAAACTCTTTACAAAATCTTGTTCAGAATCCTCCCCCCTCGTTCCCCTTAATGAATTGAATCCCGATTGGGTTGTTGAGGAACCATCTTCCGATGAGACCACCCAGCCATTTTCCAGCAAGGATTTTCTAAATGTGGTCTATCTCGACCTTTTCGTTGACTCTCTGCCGGTTGATGAGCCCGACAAAGACTTTTTCTCCGAAACCATAACTTGTAATCTTGCTACAGTGCCGAATACCGAGGATGATGACCCTGAAAATGCGATTTCCCCCACCATGAGAGCGTTTATTAGGAGCAGCCGGAGTGTGTCAACGTACGGGGTAACGCGGGTTGGCCGAGAAACACCAGATCTGGGTTGCTCTCTGTCATTCCCCCTCTACACCCATAGGTCGTCGTTTGTGTGAGGTATGTGAGGCGACACATGATGGGTTACCTGAACCTAATGCTGACCAAGCATCCTCCTCCACGGTGGTGACCATCAGTGAAATTTTCCGGCGACGAGTATGTTTTTTTTATCTCGTCTTGTGTTACTTAGTTTTTCAAAATTATTACATGTATGCTTTCTTAGGAAATTATTTTATCTTTGTTGTGTTAGGAAATTGGATAGAGGTATGGGTTTGTTCTTCGGTTATCTATCATGTAGCAAAGTGTTACCTTCTGGTTCTCCATTATTTTCTTACTTATTCTGATTTGTTGTTTATTAAATGTAAATCTAGCTACTTGGTTCTAAATGAATGTGTCTATTTAGTGAATTTGTCCAAGTGCTTTTAACATGATTTAACATTTGCAGTTCGAAACATGTTTGACGGAAACTAACATCCGGTTGTTTTGCTCTGCTGTTTTTAAGTTCAGGGAAATATTGCTTACGATGAGGGATCCGATGTCGCCAGATTAATGGTTGAGATGGTGGTGTATGATGCAGCTGCTGAAGCCACAGACTCGCCTACATCGAAGGTGGCAAAAATAGGTTCCCAAGGTCCTATGTCGGTAAGTTTCTCACTACTCTATTGTAGAACATTTTAGGTTTAACAGTAACTATTAACTTTAATTTTTTAAATACCTGAATACAATTTTAACTTCCTGATCAGACTTTTGCAGGATCGATTGTTTACAAAAAATGGATACTTCTATAGTCGGTGTGTAATTATTCGTGTGATGATTCATCACCCCCAGTGTGGAAGGAATATGAACACAACTCTATCTTCAACTCTATGAGGAACTGGGTCATTCATTTAAAGCCTAGACCCTGTCCTCGTATCTAATTTTCTACTGAGAGGTTTTGTTATTTTTGCTGGATATATGTGCTTCATGTGCCTATGTGATTCTGTGGGGTTGTTATTTGTGATTTGTTTTGAGCCCAATAGTCCAACATGAGTGCTAACTTCTTTTATGTTGTGCACTATGAAGTGTTTGGCTGAAAGAAAACTGTTTGTTGCTGTATCCTAGGCCAAATGTTTAACCACCCTTGTGACCTTGTGTGCTGCTTACAATGATGTATTTTTCAATCAATCCTAATCTGCAACCATGTGTTTTTTCCATTGGAAGGTAGTACTTGTACATGAATTCAGTTACTTGTTTGGTGACCGCCTAATCACTACTCTATTTGTATGATTTGAGCTGGTAGCCAATTAGACACTGCTACGTAATGATAAGAATATGATTTTGAAGGTGCAATAAACATAACATTTGGGCATTTTTCTTAATACTAAATTACAGTGTCTTACAAAAAAAAATGATAGAATATGTTGCAGCGTAAACACTTGCATTGTCTACTTACATGTTTACATCAAAAGTCAGCATCATGTTACCTGGTCACCCAATCATGCATTGTTGATGTTCTCAAACTGCCATATGTCATGTATGAGCCTGTGGATAGTGCGGGTCTTGTTGTGCCCATGTAGAAACTTTATACTTTCTTTAACCAACTGTATACCCACCTCCAGATCATTAGGGAGTGCACCCATGAGGGCTAGGGCGTCTTTCCGGGTATGAGGGAGGGGGAAATTTTTAGATCCCTTGTGTTTCATCACTTCTATACACACTGCCTATAGAGATACCCATATTTTGTTCAGTGTCTTTGCCTTCAACTCTTCATATGCATTTTCCACAACATGCACTAGTTCATCCACTGTTTTACATGCACATTCCTGATGTAGGCATTGTATTGCATGAAAACCCCAAATCCAGTATGTTCAAATCTGGAGAATTTGATGGTTGATGGTCTGTTATGAACTGAAATTCGTCTGAGTTTGCAGCACACTCAA
Organism: Rubia tinctorum; assembly: GCA_032355605.1. NCBI lineage: Eukaryota > Viridiplantae > Streptophyta > Magnoliopsida > Gentianales > Rubiaceae > Rubia > Rubia tinctorum. Next base: position 5,987 of record JAULKM010173230.1, on the reverse strand, counting down.
ATTCCAGGTCACCGCTTGATATGTGTGGACTAGCATTGTCTTGTTGTAAATAGATGAATTTTGAAACATTTGATGGTCATCTCTGTTTAATTGCTGGAATTACTTCCTTTATTAGGCATTCCCTCATTTGTATGCGGCCGATCTTCGGTTTAGGCTTAGTTTCAATGGTTCCTGCTAGCCTGTTTTTACTTCACCTTTGTGCTGGTACCTTGTCGATGAGAGGGGAAATGCCTAATTTCCATCAAAAATAACATCCTTGTTTTCAGCAATTATAGGCTTAATTGCACAAATAAACATAATTTTAGGGATCGAACTCTTGTGTTGAACTGTCAAAGGGGGTTCTCCTCATCTGGTAACATTATGTATCAGTCAGATTCTTCAGAGATGTGAACATAGTTGTACATAGATTTGAATCTAACCTTTGAGGAGTGCCTTTCAAACTTGAGCTTTGAGCATGCATATAACACCCGATCCACCATGCATCTTCCCTAAGTAGTGGTCTGATAGCATTGTTGTGCTTCCTTAGTGTACCATCTTTGATTAGACGATGAATTGTACTATTACTCACGTCGCATGTTGTTGCTGCTCTTCAACATGTTTTCCTCAGTGAAAGGGGTATAGAATTGAAAGTTTCTTTATCCAGCAATTTCTTTGGCTTAATCTGACCAGGTATTTTGCTCATCACATTCACAGGTTGACCAGCTGCAACTTGCTCCTTCACAATAGTCCAAATGTTGTGTACTATTCGGACCTCGATACCCCATTTTGTTGTTGCCTCTATTGCCCGTCCATGGCAAATCTGACCCTCATTTTGTGTGCACAAAAGGAACTGCGCTGTGGAGTTCCTCTCCTCGTTCGTCTGATTTTTGCTTCTCATGGTTCACGACAAGTAATGGCTCAGTGATGGTTTCTGAGAGCCCTGACTTTTTTTGTTTTCATTTGTACTGAGCAGGAAGAAAGTTGCAGAGAATAAAATAGAGGGATTTCGCAGGATGGAGGTCCTCCTTTTAAAGATGTTTGTTGTACAAAAACAGTAGTTTAGGTAACTTACAACAGCCTTTTAGAATATTTTATTATTTGTTATGTACTTTTCCCTCCATTTCTTCTGTGTAAGCCCGGAAATTTTTAGAAAATGGAGGGAATCATTTCGGCTCAAATTAAATACATTCCAGTTTTTCAATTTCTGATTATTACCACTATTTGATGGCATCATCAACACTGTAGATGACGTCGTCAATTTTGCATTACCCCTCCAGACACGGATGGCCCACATGCCACGTCAGCCGCCTTAAAATTGGGTCAAAAACACTTCGGCCATTAATGTCGAGACGGAGGGAGTATATATGAGACCACACTTGTAATGACAATAAATGACGGGGTGATTCATTGGAAACTTTAGCCGTAGATTCGGAAAAACCTTTAAAAAATTATAAGAAAATCACAATTCTAAGGCTAAAAGTGGAGGTTCTGAAGATAAAAATTAAGCTTGCCACAGAGGATGTCTGAGTTCTTCTTGAATTACATGGCACACATTATTACCGCTCAAAGAGTTATTTAATACTTTCAATTAACTAATCTCCGGCACATACTAAATAATTGAGGCGTGGAAGTTTAACTCGAGAAAAAATAGTCCTCGTAATGCTTGTCACTACATTCCTCTTTTTGTCGCTCTCTCCGTTCCTCGTGAAACCAGACCTAATTCGATGTACATAGGAATTGGATATCCCAGAATGGAAAAGGAAGTTGGAATAATTCTCCAGGTGGTTGGAACTTGGAAGTCCTAAATTAAATGTTGGAGGCTAATCCATTTTGGTACCATGTCCAATCCAACCTAACTTTCAACCTCTCCCAAAACAAGTCGTGCTGCCTGTAAATGCACTCCGTCCATCCAACTTAATTATTTTGGGTGAAAGCGAAATCTCTCGTCCTCATAATCCCGTCATTCTATCAGGATTTGAACCATGATCATTGAAATATTTAACCAAACATTTAACCAATCACGTAAGTGCATCAAATTTAATTATCATCTTCGACAATTTGTTGACATGAATAAGATACATCTCTTCTGCCTATTCTATTTTTTTTCTTCAAGTATTGTGATTTTACACAAATATAAATATATGGATACGATTGGCAAATTAAATTAGTAAATAAAAATATTTCCTTCGTCTCATCTCTATTTGCACAACAATCATTATCAAGCTGTTCAAAAAATATGTGTGACCATTAATATGTTTAACTATGTATAATAACTGCAAATAAAAAATTGATATTTGAAAATTTCTTGTATCGAATTCAACAATATTCATATATGATAACATTGTTGTGTGTATATATATATATATATTTATTTAAATATGCGGTCAAATTTTAATATTAGAGAATAGTGTTAAAAAAACAATAGTGCAAATAGAGATGGTACATGGAGTAGCTGATTTTTTGTCAAAAATGAAATATTACGTCAGTGAATAGGAAGTAAAACATTAAAAATGAAACTAATAAAGAACGTCTCGCTTCTTTTATCACAGCTGACCCCTTACTACTACTATTAGTGGATGACCGTTAGGTCTCGTTAACACCTGTGAACTGAAAGTATTTTATTATGATATAGGAAAAAGTAAAATACAAAAGCCAAGTGATTGAAGGTCTTCATCTTAAAATAAATGGCCAATTAGATCAAGTCGACCATGTAATTTAGTCTCTGGTGTTAATTATTCCATCAGAGTATAAAGAGTTTTCTATTTTCTATTACATGTAATATATTATTTACGGTTCTACTATTATGGTCATATTTACATTACCATTCTTATACTTTATTTTTTTCTACATTTAAATGCTAAATTTATCCCAACATTCAATACAAAAAGAAATTTTCACTTTTGTGTGATCTCATCTTTATTATCAATTAGTGATGTTTATGTTATTTTCCCCATGAATGTTGAAACAGTGTTGTTTTTACTGAAATTGACTTTCTTTCTTTTTTGAGAAAATTGTTAAAATAACATCACTTTTTGGTTGAAAGTGCTAATATAATTTAAAAATCTGAGAAAGTGTCAGTCTAACCCTGAACTTTATTGACTTTTTAGTCTACGACCGTTTTGCCAGAAACTTGTGAAATGACGATCTAGCTCTTGATTAAAAAAATTGAAAAAATTGAAAAACCTGAAAAGACTAAACTGCCCTAATGCTTATAAAGGGAAAGAACTATCATTTTCCCCCTTATTTCACCTTCCATCTTCCCACTCATTCCCCTCGGTCTTCCACTCTCAAATGCATGCCATCTAAAACAACATTCCCTCTCAACCATCGTTCACTGCCACCAAAGTTCCTCGTTGCATTCGCCGTGTTGCTGTATCGAAGATGAGGATATCTAGCTGATTTAGTGAAGACGCGGTCAAAGTAGTGGATCTCAGCACATAGAACAGGGGATCCTCCAAAATGGTAACGAACATATAATATAACCGCGATATTGTTTCACGCATGCCCTCTGACCCCCCTAAGGTAGTCGCTTTTGTTCAATGTGTAAAATTTTGGGGGGAAATTAGGATTGGGGGCGAGTTTGATAGGGTTTTTGTGTTAAGTGAGTTTTGAAAGTAATATTTTAATTATGGATTTGAAATTAACGTAATTCATGAGTTTTTCTGTTTATTACAATAAGAGTGGAAACTTGTTGAGTAAATGACATATTATAAATTAAATTTTAATTTGACCTTTAGTTTTTAAACAAAAGTGCTGATCTCACCTCAATTTTATGTTAAAAGTGCTGATGTGACCTTATATTTTTATTGAAAGTGTTGATCTAACCTAAGGTCGGCAGGGCATATTGGGCATACAGTTTTTGGATTTGTCGTCAGGGGTGTTTTTGCCATCTTAGTTTATGGTTAATGTAGAAATTCCTTGGGTCAACTTCGAAGTTGAGGAGTTTGGGTGTATCGGCACAATTCGGTCAAAAGTTAGATATAGATTGACACAATGGCTAATCAGTTAGGATTAGATTGGTACTTCCTCAGATTGTGGAGTTATATAAACACTTTCAAACAAAAGTTAGGACTATATGTGTATTTTGCCTTCTTCTTTTTTCTTGTGAGCAAGAAAGTTAATAATATATTATATTCAATCTTCGAAGGGTTGGTGGTCCCTTCGACAGGGACTCTCAATTGCACAAAACTGTAGAGTTGAAATAAGCTGGTGAAGATGAAGATTGAAAGCGCGCTCGAGTTGCAGAAATTGCCATATGGCACATGAACCTAGTGATTGGTCTATTTGTGGGAAGCTCACTGCACAGTGTGTGTAAGTTCAAAGAGTTTAGAAGGTTTTAACATATTAGTAATAGTTGTTAGTTAGGGGTTGTGCGACTTAAACTTGGCGCAAATATGTAACAATCTTGCAGTAAATGAGAATGAGAACTACTCTTTGTTTAAAAAAACTGCACAAAATATTAGATTCTACTTAACTATCTCATATACTCCATTTGTTTCACTAAAAGTGACACATTAGATTTAGTCTCTTGGATTTAGGTGGAAAAAAAATTAGTGGGTGAAATTGAATATAAAAAGTAAAATGAGTGGATGAGACCGAATGAATCTTACCAAAAATAAAACGTGTGTCATTTAAAAAAATACCTCAATAAGATAAACTTGTCACAAATAGATAAACAATGGTAGTATATACTTTTTATTTATTCATTTTTATTTTCTTACTATTACTTTTTGAGTCCGTCTCTTGAAAGACGGTCTTTCCACAAGTCATGGAAAGACCAAAGTTTAAAGTGTAAATTAGAAGAAATTGAGATAAAATTTTTGGGTTGTATGAATCGGGTAATAAATTTTATAACAACTACACGTTGTATAATAAAATTTTAATATTGCAACAAAAACATTTTACCTTTTATTATTATAATTAAACCTCGTCTTTTGACCGTCTTTCCCAAAATTTTGTCTTACTTTTTATTTCTTCACTTCTATTTTCTTACTATTACACGTTCACACGATTAATTCTTCCTAAATTATAGCATAAAATAATATGACACGTTTTCCTCCTAATACAGAATTTGTGTGACTTTTAAATTTTAACTTCCCATTTAATCAAACAAAGAAAAATTATGACAACAAACTTTTCTATATTTGTAATATCCTTTTTCCCATGAAATTGAAGGGGAAAAAGTCGAAGAATTAATATGTTTTGAAATTGAGAAAGGATTAAATGCCCACTTTTAGGTGGAATTATAAATTTTGTTCCTCATTTTGCACCATGTTCCTAAATGGTTGACAAATTATTACGAATTGTTCTCAATTGCTTCCTTTATCAGACATACTTTTTAAAATTAAGTTGACGGATCCATCACAATTACCGAGATTTAAAAAAATTTAGGTTAACAACTTTTGAGACTAAATTATTATTGTTTTTTTAAAAAGATTTTCACTTTTCAGTTTTTTTCCACTGCCTCCTCCACCATGTTCCGAACACGACCAATCCTATTATATTCATAGTCTCTTCTATTGTCCTCACTTTCCATGTTCCTTGCTTCCCAATAGCGGCACTATCATCATTAGAAAGGTCGATTCAATGCTGACTCACTTAAACTAGCTAATAGTACGGGGGAATAAATTGAGAACATTCTATAATAATGTGGGAATGTTATGCAAAAAAAGAGAGAGGAAAGAAGTCTATAATTTCGTTTAAAAGTATATACCAAATCTGCCATTTTCTATTTCTAACTCTCCAAATACAAAATGATATTGTTAAACACCGAACCTATAACAATTGAAATGTGTCATGGGAAGACTTCTCCACAAAATCATATTGTTTTTTTTAAAAAAAATTGGCAAAAAAATCGTATTGGTTGAATAGGCATCACCATTTGGATGAGAAGGATTAGGATTTTTCTATCCTATTGTTGGGCATTGTGACGATTAGGGGTGAGAACGAACACGCACGTTCGTGAACAAGCTCGGGATCGGCTCGGTTATAGATCGGATCGTGATCGT
>JAULKM010173219.1:0-15531 GCA_032355605.1 Rubia tinctorum | reverse complement strand
GAACATAACCCTTGAACGTTTGATCAAGACGTGGAATGTCTTCATTTATGGTGGTAGTCGTACCCTGATCTCCATCATTTTTATTGAAGGATAAAATCGTCTTTTCCTCATTATCAGGCCACCATAATTTTGACTAAAACGTCAACAGAGTCAAAGGTTAGATTGACACTTTCTGGGATTGTAAGTTTATATTGACACTTTCTGCTTAAAGTCAGGGTTATTTTAGACTTAATAAAGAAAAGGCAAAGCCTTGGGAAAAATTAAAATGCAAATTAGAAGAAATGAAGATAAAATTTTTGGATTACATTAATCAGGTCATAAACTTATAACTATTGTACGTTGCATAATAAATTTTCAATATTGTAATTAAAACCTTTTGAATTAAAATTTATAACCTGATTTATGAAACTCAAAAATTTTATCTTCATTTCTTCTAATTTGTACTTTAAACTTTGGTCTTTCCATAACTTATGGAAGCCTTTCAAGAGGAAGACTCTAATTTTTAAGTGTATTAACTGATTCATGAAACTCAAAAAATTTATCTTCACTTTTTCTAATTTTCACTTTAAACTTTGGTTTTTCCATAACTTATGGAAGTATTTCAAGAGACGGACTCTGATTTTTAAATGTATTAGTATTTAAATAATAAATGAAAATATAATTTATTTTCATATAATTTAAAATAGGAAGATTATTTTATTTAATTATAAATTATAATACCCTTGATAAAGGAAAATACAATTATTTTCATTCTACTTAGTTAGAATAATTTCAATATTTCAATTAAAAAATATATAATTTTTCTAATATTATTTTTAAAATTTTTAATATATATTTTTTATTTTAATTAATATATTATTCATATTTAATTGTAGTTTTACAAAATTATTTTTATTTTTATAAATATTTTTTCCAGGAATGTTAAACTTGTTTATGAAGTAAATTAGTGGCGGATATGTTGAATTAAACTAATTCTTTTTAGGATTAAATGTTTTTCTAACCCTAGTTTAGACTAAAAGTGCCAATATAATCCTATAAAATTAAAAAGTGCTAAATTAACCCTAAATTTATGATGAATTTTGCCGATATAACCTTCAGGCCATATTTCGGCATTGATTAACAAATTCTCCGGTTAACCAGACCTAAAATGAAAAATATACCCTCAGCTATTTTATCTTAATTTTCCCCATTTTACCCCTCTCATTGCCACCAGCCACAAGCCACCACCACACATCACCCTCTTTCACCACCCCGCTGACAAGCTCCACCACCTCCGTCGTCAATCTTCACCACCCCGCTGCCTATCCCACCACCCCCGCCAATATTCACCACTCCCACTGCTAAACTCCCCGCCACCCACCACCACATTTTGCCCAGCCAACCCTACATCCCCGACACCTCTCCCACCCAACTAGCTCCACCCACCATCCATGCCACCTCTCCCACCCAATTTGTTGATAGAAAACAAATCTCAACAAAACCCGATTGTTACCTAGGGTTTAGGCCCTGTCCATTTCAACTAAATCGAAACTGAGTTGAGTTGAGCTAAATTTATTGGAGTTGAGAAGAGCTGAGAAGAGTTGAGAAGAGCTGAGTTGAGTTGATTGGAGCTGAGATGAATTGAGAAGAGCTGAGAAGAGTTGAGAAGAGATGAGAAAAGTTGAGAAGAGCCGAATTGAACACAAATGAGTTAAACTGAACTGAAGTGAATCAAATTGACTAAATCAAACTAAACTGAAATGAAAAAATAGAACCAAAATCAAATCAAACTAAATTGAACTGAATCAAATTGAACTAAATTGAACGAAAATGAACCGAACTGCTTCAAAATGAACCGAACAGAATAAAGTTGAAGTGAACTGAATAAAGTTAAAGTGAAATGAATCACACTAAACTAAACTGAATCAAACTGAACTGGACTTAGTCCAACAGAATAGGACTGAATTAAACCGAACCAAACTTAATCAAATTGAATTGAACTGAATCAAACTTAACTGAACGGAATCAAACTAAATTGAACTGAATTGAATAAAATGTTACGGAACAAAAAATAATTAAAATAAGATAACGATAAAATTATATTCCATATTAATAATTAATAACTATTAATTAATAATAAATTATGATATAAATAATAGTGCATGTGAATTTTTATCAACCTTTAATATGGTCCCATAATTTAGAACACTAATTCATAATTTAGATAGAATTTATCAATATATTAATAATACATATGTTAAATATATTCGGTTTAGTTATTTAATTATATGAAATAATAAATAATTAAATAATAAATCATGATATAAAAAATAGTATGTGAAATAAATATTTTATTTAAAAATTTAGTACATAATATAAATTTTATGATGCAATTATAGAATTCGAACCCTAACAATATCGAGTTTGAAGTGAAATTAAATATATTTTTATAAAATTGCAAACATTTCACATAATTGGAAATATTTTTTATACATTGTAAACATTTTTTTATCGAGTTTGGAACTCTATGGGAGACAATGATGAATCACAGAGTGCCGATGAAAAAATATGTGTAGCTTTTGATGAAATTGTTTTCAATTATTCTTTAGCGTTACTTTGAACTACCATGTGTAATTTAGCAAATATTAATGTTCATTTGAGTTATATATTTCATGCTATTTATATGTGTTGAATTAATTTAAACTACATATTGAGTAATAGCCCTGGAGTTAAGTCATTTTGAGGAAATTTACAATTAATGAACCGAAGTGAAATTTGGTACTCTATACTTCCATAATTTAAAACAATGATTGATAATTTAGATAGAATTTATCTGAAAGTGATAATTATCTATTTTTTCTTAATATTTACCTTGTAGGTTTTACGGTATTCAATCTTGGTGAAATTCATAATTAATATTTTAACACCCATGTGAAAATTAATTAAATTATTTTAAAATTAAGATTTTAAATTCTATGGTATTTAACAATTTGTTAATAATTAATAATATATTATGTTATTGTATGTTAAATTAAACATCTATGATACTATGTAAACTTTTCATAATCACAATAATTATAATAATTCATACATTCAAGCATGTGCAACATTTACTATAAGTTTCATATTCATTATAAATGAAAGAACTTTCTAAATTAAAAAAGATTTGAATGGAGTCGAAAGTAGACGATCTTAAATTATTCAAGTTGAGTTGAGTTGAGTTGAGTTGATTGGAACTAAAAATAGCTGAGTTGAGAAGAGTTGAGAGGAGCTGAGAGGATCTGAGAAGAGTTGAGAGGAGCTAAGAAGAGTTGAGAGAAGTTGAGAAGAGTTGAGAAGAGCTGAGTTGAGTTGAGATGAATTGATATGAGCTGAGAAGAGTTGAGAAAAGTTGAGAAGAGTTGAAAAAAGTTGAGCTGAATTTATTGGAGTTGAAATAAGTTGAACTGGACAGGGCCTTACTCTTCTAGCTCTTGAGTAAATGAAAGAACTTTAGAGGGATATGCTTTGTTTTGTCGCTTTTGATGAATCCTTCCTTCATTTGAGTAACGCATGCGACATTATCTTAATAAAGTGTGATGGGATCATCATTTGGTAGGAGACCACTTGTGGTTCTTATATGTCGCTTCATGGATCTTAACCACACACACACTCGACTTGCTTCATGCAATGCGATAAACTCATCATGGTTTGATGATGTCGTGACGAGCATTTGCTTCTGGGAACGCCAAGAAATTACAGTCCCTCCGTGGGTAAACACATACCCAGTTTGAGATCTCCCTTTGTGTGGGTCTGACAAGTAACCTGCATCTGCATAGCCAATCAAAAGTGGTTTCGTAGGGTTGGGGTAAAATAATCCCAAATAAATTATTCCTTGAAGGTAACGAAACACGTGCTTAATTTTGTCCCTGTGTCTTTTAGTAGGAGATGAACTGAATCTCACAAATGAATTAGCAGCAAAAGCTATATCAGACCGAGTACAATTAGCGAGCTCCAATTGCACTGAAATGTGGTACTTCTGGACCAAGAATCTGTTCAGATTTCTCACATGGGCGAAATGGATCTTTTTCCACATCAAGGGATCAGACAACCAATTGTGCACTCATTGGATTTGATTTATCCATATTGAATCTCTTTAATATATTTTTTGTGTTATTTGATTGATGCACAAGTATCCCACTTTGCAAGTTCTCAATCTCCAAACCTAGACAATATTTTATTTTTCCAAGGTCTTTCATCTCGAACTCTTTATTTAATAAGAGATTACTTCCAGAATATCTTCATTGGTCCCAATGATATTCAAATCATCAACATAGACAGCGATAATCACACACCCGAATGTTGTCTTCTTGATGAAAACGCAAGGACAAAGAGGGTTGTTAACATATCCTTTTTGTAACAAATATTTGCCCAGTCGGTTGTAGCACATGAGTCCGGATTGCTTTAACCCATATAATGATCTTTGTAATTTGATTGAATATATTTCTCTGGGTTTTGAACTCAATGCTTCATGCATTTTAAATCCTTCAGGGAATCTCATGTAAATTTCAGCACCATGCGCTTTGTATAAGTACGCGGTAACATCCATAAGGTGCATATTATATTTCTCATGAACTGCTAGACTGATTAGGAATCTAAACATAATTCAATCCATAACAGGGGAATATGTTTCCTCAAAATAAATTTCGGGCTTTTTAGAAAAACCATGTGCAACAAGTCAAGGCTTGTATCCCACAATCTCATTTTTCTCATTTATTTTTCGCACAAATACCCATTTGTATCAAACTGGTCTCACATATTCAGGTATGAGTACAATAGGCCCAAAGACTTTGCGCCCGTTAAGCAAGTCTGAGTCAGCTTTAATAGCCTTTTTCCATTCAGTCCAATCGTGTCTATTTTTACACTCGGTAATAGACCGTGGTTCGGGATCTCCATTATTTTTGTCTATAACATCGCATGCCAAACTGTAAGAGAATGCATTATCAATGTCCTTATTTTGGTTCCTATTTATACCTGTATTGGAATAGTTAATCGAAATTTCTCAATTTTCCCCATGGCGTATTTCTACATGAATACGTTTCTCCATTTTGGGGTCATCTTGTTTCTCTGCTCTTCTTTTTCGAGGATTTTAATCTTTGAAACTGAGTGGTATTCCACACTTCAGGCGTGTTTTGATTTCATGAGTGACTTTATTTTCAATTTGCCCTTTCGGGACTTCAATTTGAGCAGGAGCATTCTCAGTTGGTATGTGAGATTTAGTCACTCTATCTTTGTGTCTATAAATGCATCAGGAAGTTGATTTGCCATATCTTGCAAATGCAAAATCCTTTGGACTTTCCCATCACAATCTTTTGTATAAGGATTAAGATGAAATAATGTTGGTACAAACCAGGTAATTTCCCTTTCCAGTTATTTTATTTCTCCCCCTAATGCTGGAAACTTTTCTCCATCAAAGTGACAATCAGCAAAATGAGCTATGCAATTATTCCTAGTTTGAAGTTTAAGGTATTTAACAATAGATGGACTTTCAAAGCCTACATAATGCCAAGAATTCTCCGTGGCCCCATCTTTGTTCTTTGAGGTGGTGCAATAGGCACATAAACAATGCAACCAAAAATCTTTAGATGACATATATTTGGTTATTGGCTGAATGCAAGTTGTAGTGGGGAGTATTTATGATATGCTCTCGGCTTGATGCGAATCAATGCCGCAACATGTAATATTGCATAACTGCATACTGAATTAGCTAGGGAGCATTGTTCTCATTATCAATAGTCTACCAATAAGTTGAAGACACTTGATCAATGATTCGGCCAGAACATTTTGTGTGTACACGAGTAACATGATGCTCAACAACAATCCTAACAGACATACAATGATCATCGAATGTCCGGGATGTGAATTCATCAAGATTATCAAGTCTGATTTTCTTAATTGTATGATCAGGAAATTGAGCTCGCAATTTGATTATTGGAGCGAGTAATTTAGCAAATTCCATATTACGAGTTGATAATAGACATACATGTGATCATTTGCTAGATGCATCTATCAATAACATGAAGTATCAAAATGGTCCACATATATCACCTTGAATACGTTCAAGAAACATAGGTGATTGTGTTTCAACTTTTCCCCATGAAGGCCTTATGATTAGCTTTCCAAGAGAGCAAGTTTTACACTGGAAAAATTTTCCTTGAGGGATCTTCTGGTGCGTCAATGAATGCCCATGTGTACTTTAAAAAAATTCTTCTCATCATAGTTGAACCAGGATGACCCAGCCGATTATGCCATATGGTAAATATTAAAGGTTTGATAACTACCATAGTTGGTTCAATTGCATTTATATGTGTGCAATGCAATCCAGTAGGGAGCATTGGTAGTTTTTCAAGTATGTATTTCCTTCCAGATTTATACATTGTGAGAAAAATATATTTCATGGTACCTTCTGTTACATATTGAGTATCAAATCTATGAGAATATATATCATTGAAACTCAACGAGTTTCTTTTGGAACTTGGCGAAAATAAGACATTATTGATTGTAAATATTGTACCATTCGGCAATGTAAAGTTTGTCTCGCCAACTCCTTCAATCAGATCTACAGGACCTGATATTGTATTCACAATGGTTTGTATTAGTTTTATCTTAGAGAAAAACATTTTATCCTTTAATATAGTGTGTGTTGTTCCACAATCGAGTGTGCAAATTTCTTCAATTTTAATCATTTGGTTGGCTTCACGATTAGCTTTAATCATTTGGTTGGATTCGTTTATGAAGTTGACCTCCCTCCCCTTTTCCTTCATAGACTCCTGATAGAGTTCACATAAGTGCTTCGAGACTCTGTAGACTCTTAACCAATGCCTTTTACTGTCACATCTGAAACAAGAGGTTCTAAAGCCTTTTGATGAACTAGGGTCTTTTCACCTTATATGAGTATTTTCATGGTTCCTCTTGTGTTGCTGCTTCTTGTGATAGTAGTTATCGGACTTCTAGGACAAGTTGTAACCACTTTGACCGTGTCCGTAACCTCGTCCACGAACTCGATCTCTCTCTCAACCCTGAAAATAGTTTTTGGGTTCAGGTTCATCAAAATTAACAACATTTGCTTCATGAAACGCTTTTGAACCAGTTGGGTGAGATTAATGATTCTTCATTAGAACTCATTATTCTTCCCTGCGACGAGGACACAAGCAATTAGTTCTAAATACTTTTTAAAATCCTGCACATAATATTGTTGTTACATGGTAACATTTGATGCGTGGAATTAAAAAAAATTCTTTTCCAACATTTTAGTATCATTTACTATAACCCCACAAAATTTCAAGTGGGTTACTATTTTGAACATTGCAGAATTGTAATCACTGACTTTCTTATAGTTTTGGAACCGTAAAGTGTCCATTCATTGCGGTAAATGGGGAGCATTACATCTCTTTGGTGATCGTATCTTTCTTTTAGATTTTTCAACAACTCACTTGGATCTTTCAAAATGAGATATTCACTTTTGAGACTTTCATCAAGGTGTCGGTGAAGGAAGATTTAAGATCTTTCCTTGTTCATTCTTGATGAATCGTTCACCTTTTGGAGTGTCTCAAGGAGATTCATTGACTCCAAATACATCTCAATATCTACTGTCCAAAGCATATAATTATTTCCACTTATCCCGAGAGGATTGAATGCAAGCTTCACAAGATATGACATGGTGATAACTAATAGGGAAAATAAAATATTTCATTAGTTTTAATTCAAAATACAAATGTCTACAATGATTGCAAATAATAAAGAGAAATACACAATTCCGACCATTGCTGAAGCAAAAGGAAACTTCTGGCGAAATATCTCTGGTGAGAATACTAACATTTAATACAAAAAAATTATGGCAACAAAGACTAATATTAGTCTAGACATTTTATCGGAAAATTTAGTGAATTTAGAGTGAGAAAGATGTGAGGCAGAAGAGAAAATGTGGTTTTGTATCATTGGATGTCTTTGTCTTTATACGGTAAAAAATAGTCGTTATGTTACCGCTGAAAATATAGTCGTTTATAGACGTTATATTACCCCTGGATATATATTAATTAATTGTAGTTAAATGCTAAGAGTATATTAGCAATGTAATATCATCAAATAAGATGTAAAAATAGACAAACGAGTAGAGACATAATTAATCTTAGAAATATTAAAATGAAGCACTTAAAGATTGATTAGATGTAGACCACATAATTTTACTATAAGGTGGCAGATCATCCTGTATATAGTAATATGGGGGTTATTAAGAAATTTAATTATTGAAAATCATATCATTTTACTATAAGGTGTCAGAGCCTCCCGTGTATAGTAATATGGTGGTATGCATTTAGAAAATTAATTATTATAAAATCACATCACATTACTATAAGGTGACAAATTCTCCTGTATATAATAATATGATGCTATGCAACGATAATAAAAATCATAAAAGTTGTAGTGCACGGTTTATTATACCCGTGTTCTAAACTTACTTGATGAAGTCGGTGAGTGATCGTGCTGATAACGTATTGTAAAAATCACTAACTGTGTACCAATAATTAAGAAGGTAGTAAGAAACTTTATAGTGGTAGATATATGAATGATACGAGATATTGATATTGAAAATAAGATGAGAAAATGGAGAAAGAGATAATGATGAGATGGAGTGAAAATGTGAGAACGACAGGTGTATTTTCTTCATCCTCGTAGGGGGTATTCATAGAAATATTTTGGGTAAACATATAGTGTTCACCTAGGATAAATTTAATGAAGGATTTACCATATTGTCCTTATTACCTGCATTTAAGAGTTTTGAACTTGCATTTAGAAAAACTTTCTAACTATATAATTTTAGTTCTAAACAATTTCTAATTTTTTTTAAAAAAATCGGTTGAAAAATCCCCGTCGCATCCAGCAGCCACTCCGAAGACAAGCTTCTTGTTAGGTCCTAGCCTGCACTTAGCCGCTGAGAAGCGTTCGTTTATATAGCAAGGTTGCAGTTCATTTATTTAGCGTTGTTCATATTCTCTGACTGATGTTTCCTTAGCGTAACCTCAAACAGAAAGAGGTGAAAGAGAATGCAAGATTTGTATCTTCACAAGTGAGACAAAAGGTTTGAAAACAAGTTGTTTCAGCCCAACCCGCATCTTCATTCTTAAATTTAAAGGGATTTTGGTCTTCCATCTTAAAATCAATTGGTACTAAGTATATTAGTTATTATTCTTGTAAGAAATCGATGTGAAACATATCTTTCAACATGCCCCCTCACGTGCCAACATGAAAACACTCCACGATCCACATCGGGCCAAATTAAAGGGGATCCACACATCGGTCCAATAACTCAACCCGGGCTCCGATACCATGTTAAATTTAAGGGTATTTTGGACTTCTATTTTAAAATCAATTGGTACTAAGTGGAGGTGATCCAATACTTTATATATTAATTATTATTCTTGTAAGAAATCGACGTGGACATATCTTTTAACATTCATCATTTTCAGGGATTAATTGGTCAAATTCTCGCCCGGCTCCATTTCCATTTTTTTCTCAATATCAAAAGATGGAAATTATCCCTTCCTGATTGATGCATCTCCAGACCAAACAGAATTGCTACCGTCGTCTGTCCGCAAGAGAGATTTTCATATCCCTTCTGATCTAATAGTAAGTAGCGGAACCAGGAACTCATGATGAGGGGCTGAGAAGGACAGTGGCGGATGACATCGGCGGCGCGGCGGACGCGCAAGGCGCGGAGTCGCAGATGGTGGAACCGTGAAAGTTGGAACTGAAGCGGTGGAGCCGAGAAGCATGGTTGTGGTCATGTGGAAGACTAATAAATTTAGGGTTTTTATTTGGGCTGGGCCGATTTGGTTCAACCCAAATGCCCTTATTTTTTGCCCATCAGACTACTAAAACGACGTCGTTTTACTAAGGACAAAACGACATCGTTTTGTTTAGTGAGGCAAAAAGCCCATCAGACTACTAAAACAACGTCATTTTATTAAGGGCAAAACGGCGCCTTTTTGTTTAGTTAGGCAAAGAAAAACACAAAAATAAAGACCATCGTCTTCTTCGGCACGTCGTCGGCCGGCTCTGCATTTTTTTCAAGGGGGCGGGAAGTCATGAATTCCGGTGGCGCGTGAACCTAAATTCCGAGCCACCAGATCGTAAGGGAGGCGCCAGCACCCCCTCGCCCCTGGTTCCACCCCTGCCGATAGTAATGGACGAGGTAATAACGACAATCGACACAGCTTTCAAATTGCAGTCTTACGCAACAAAACCATCGCTTATGCCACCAAAAATTTCCCCTCCTAGAGTGTACTTTCGCCCAGTTCCTCAATATCTTCACTTATTGGGACTTACTAGAGGTAATCTTGATGTTTTGATGCAATACCTATTATAATCAAGAGTACCTTGAGCTGTTTGTGTAATTGGGGAGTAACATAATTCTTTAGGTGTTTGTGTAATTGTAATCTTTGGTGTGGCTTGATCTTGAATAAGATTGGTTGATGAGTACTGAAGTTAAATAACCAAAATTTGATTAAGATTAAAACTAATTAACGATAATATAGTAGATTCTTCACTAAATTTATCTGTATTTAAGATTGTCCTACCAATACTTAGATTTTGTGATAATTAATTATGGGTAATTTTATTTGCACCACCATTATTTCTATTTACATCACCTTTGATAAGTGTGTCATTTTTATATGTGGTGTAAGGAAACAGAATTGCTATTTACACCACCCTAATTAATGTTAGTCAAACGTTAGTATTTTGATGAACACCTTTTTCTTACTTTTTAATCTATGTTTAAATTTAATTTTATTGATTTAATTGTTCATTTACTTATCTATTATTTTTAATTGAAAATTTTATAATGCAGTAATTTTGTCTATAATTTTATATAACAATATTGTGTATTATGTAATGTTTAATAAAATCTAATGATAAAATAATTATATTTTCTATAATTCCAATATTATTTGAAATTTAATTTTTTGCAATAATTAATTTACCATTATTTTTTAAAAAATAAAGAGAAGATCTCCTACTAGACCAACTAACAGTTAGATCAATCATTAAAAAATTCATATTTTTTATAATTAGTAAGGTCGGATTATAATTATTTTTATGTTGAGATTCATTTTAAAAGGTTTTCCATAATTATATGAATTCAATGCAATAAATAAAAATAAAAATATTTTATTAGTCATACTAATGATAAAATGATCTCGTCTAAATGTTAGTCGATCTAAAATGAGACTTTATGAAAATAAAATAATTCTAAATAGTCATATTTAATTGTAAAATACCCACGAACATCATAATAAAATATCGGAGTATTTTTTTCATTGTAATTACCAATACTTTGTAGATATTAAAAATAAGGGCGAACGACTTAAGAGCCCCGTGAACTTCCTCCATCATTCACCTTTCGTCCCTTTTTTTTGAATACTTTTGGCTTCTCAACTAATAAAACTGTTGAGTCGTGACCCTTCCGTCCGGTCAAACCGTTAACTTTGAAGTTTTGACCGTTAAATGCTGGATTTTCAATAAATTGAGGGTAAAAATGACTTTTCATCTTTTTATTTAAAAATTCAGCGCTCTCCATCATTTTTTTATCACAAATCCAATCCCCATCTTTTTTTATTTGTGAATTCAGCTCCCCTTCATCCTCTATTATTACAATCCAATCCCTATCATTCTTATTTATAATAGGACCCTAACCTTTTTATTTGCAATTTAGCCCACCCTTTCCTTCTGCTTCCATCGATGGAAGCTAAAACCTCAACGGCGCCGATGAAAAATTCTCGTCGTCGATCTTCCCACGCTAGGTCACCCACACTACAGTCACAGCCAAGCACCTGCTACTTTCCACCTCAACTTCCATCGACAGAGGCTTCCCTATACGAATTCCCGCCGTCAATCTTCCCACCCCAGTCATCCTCACCACCGTCCCAGCCAAACCCTCGCCACTCGCTACCTCAACTTCCATCGACAGAGGCTTCTCTATACGAATTACCGTTGTCGATCTTCCCACCCCCCGTCATCTGCACCACCGTCCCGGCTAAGCCCTTGCCATTCACCACCTTGACTTTGCCTCAAAGAAACCAACCGCCTTGAGCCCACCACCGTCCCACTCCACTTATCACCGGCACAAATCGATTTAGGATTTATCGGCGACGAGCCCACCACCGTCCCAGTCTTTCATCCCACTGCCTCTTGTTGACATCCTCCCTGCCATCGTCACATGCATTTATTCCGCCGTCAAGATTTCAGCATTGACCTCCGCCGTCGTGTCATCGGTACACCGGTGAAGATGACGATGTAAGAGAAAGAACTTGAAAACATAAAAGAAAAAAATAAAGGGACAAATAGGAATGGAAAAATAAAAGAAAAATGGTAAAAGGAAAATGGATAATGACTCTTTTGCCCTTAAAATTAAGGTTTTTGACTGAAGGTAACGGTTTGATCGAATGGACGGGTCATGACTCAACCGTTTTTCTAGTTGAGAGGCCAAAAGTTTTCAAAAAAAGAGAAGAAGGGCGAAAGGTGAACAATGGAGGAAGTTCATAGACCCTGAAGTCGTTCGCCCTATAAATAATAATAAAAAGTTGTTGTAATTTTTAATCCAATACACATATAAAGTAATATCCATGCATATACACACACTTATACTACATTTAAAATAGGTTAATTGTGGATCAATATTATGCATTAGGCATCCTCTTATCAATGCTACTTTAGCATAATGGAGTATTAACGTAGCCAATGACAAATTGCAACATGATCGTACGGATGTGGTGAACTAGAAAATATTGTAATAATCAGTAACCTATCAAACTTAGTAAAAAAAACTTAGTAATAAAATGTGATTAAAAATTATTTAAATATATATTTGAATGTACTTAATTTTTAGGGAAATATACAAATATAACCCTATATATTTGAGAAAGTGCAGATATAACCCTGAGATAATTTTTAGTACAAATATAACCCTAACTAATTGATGAAAGTGCAAATATGACCATATGACACTATTTTCGGTGTTGATCGCATATCAAATGACCAAAATGCCCTCTGACCTAAAACCTAAAAGTGTTTAGATAGTTTTACCCCCCAGCCCATTCCCGTCCACCAGCCCACCGCCACCACTGCCTAGGAACCCCACCACCACTGCTCAACCATCCCACAACCACTGTCCAGTCATCCCTCCACCACCCCAGCCACTCCCTCACATCGTCCCGTCATTCTCTCTCTCTCTCTCCCATCCTCCCTCCGCCCTAGCGCCGATGCCACCCCAGCCTAATCCCCCTCATCTGTTTAGTTCACTGATCCAAAAGCTTTGCCACCTTCTTCCGACTTGCCGACGAGCATGAGATTATAGGTGCTCATCGCCGACGAGAAAGCCATCATCATAGAAAAAAGGAATGAGGCGGCGACGGAACCAAGGAAGAAGGAGAAACGGGTTTAGGGAGAAAAGAAACGGGGAGTGAGGCGGTGGGTGGCGGGCGGGAACAATGAAGAAGGAGAATGGGGAGTGAGGTGGCGGCGAGACCAAGGAAAGAAGGAGAAAGCGGGTTTAGGGAGAAAATAAAGAGAACGGCGGGTGGCAGATAGATTAGGGTTAGGGCTAGGGGTATGCAGTAAATTTTCTTTATTTTATTTTTTAAAGAGGATAAAATTGACATTTCATCAAATTCCGGCTTAAATTTGCACATAAACTAATTATCTATGGCTATATTTGCACTTTCAATTATAACAGGGATATATGTGCACTTTCAATTATTTTGTAGGGTTATATATGCACTTTGCTTTAATTTTTATTACCGTTGATTAGAATGTATGAAGTCTATATTTGATTGCGTTAAAATAAGTAAAAACTACAAATATTTAATTATCAAATATTCAAGGTTATGAACATGCAACATATAACGATTGATACACGGAATTTCATATTGCACATTTAACTAGAAGGTAGGTGTAAATAATTATTTGTCACTTGTTAAATTACTATTGGACCATCACCTTAAAGGTAGTTTTTTATTTCTAATTTCTTTTTTCATTTTTTCCTTAAATTATTTGCCACTTGTTAAAATACTATTGGATCATCACCTTAACATAATTAATCTCCTAACATACAAATTTTTTTTGGTGTAAATAGCCATATTGTTTATATTTACACCACCTATAACCTATTAAACTTTTTACCTTTTAAAATTTCAAGGTTATTTTCACCCACATTCCACTAAAGGGTGGTGCAAATAGCAACACGCTTAATTATCACAATTTTAACTTATTGAATAATGACCGTTTCATTATTCATAATACGTTGATTATTTTATTTATTAATTTTGGAATTCCAAATCTAAATACAGGTAGGAAAATGCTAAACGCAGGTAAATTTAATGAAAGATTTACTATAATATCCCTATTACTTGCATTTAGGAGTTTTGGACCTGCATTAGGAAATGTTTTCAACTATTTAATTTTAGTCCTAACAAATTCTAATTCTTAAAATATTCCCTATAATGTTAATAAACTTTATCAACTATCTCGTAATTTTATTCACTTTTAAATTGTGCTGGATAGTACTCAACCCTACTCTCATCCTCACACAAATTCACACAAATTTACACAAAATCACAAAAAGAAAAATAAAAAAATCGTGGGCTCTTGAATTATGGTCGTATCTTAATTCACACAAGAATCACAAAAAAGAAAAACAAAAAACTTTGCGGGCTCTTGAATTATTGTCGGATCCCGATTCACACAAGAATCACATAAAGAATTCCGGTTCTGCTCCAGGCGTCGGCCGCCATTACACCAATGACGATGGCATTGAAACGCTCAGAGAATTCCGGTCCCGCCGACACTCTCCCCTGATCGCTGCCCTGGGGACGTATTTTGATTTTCTTTTTGTTCTTCTTGTATTGTTTCATGCAAATGTTTGCCGTCAAATTCCATTTTATCTTGGCAAATCATCTTGTATGAAGTACATTCCAGGACCAAGTGTTTAGTGGATGAATCTTGAATAATAATGGTTGTTGAGTACTAAATTCAATAATCAAAATTTAATTAAGATTAAAAATAATTAAGGATAATGTGGTAAATCCTTCACTAAGTTAACATGCATTTATGATTTTCTAAAATCCCCATGGAAACGCGAGTACAGCTCACCACACACGAAAGAAGCTCGAAGACTTGTTCCTCTTGTCAGCTTGTGCCCTTTCTCCTCTCCATTTGGAATTCCATTTGGAAAAGATTCTGATACTTCATAAGGATCTGCACACGCAGTGAGGGTTTGGTGCGTGTAATGTCTGACAAGGAAGAAGAAGTGGAGCTGAGACCCAAGCAGAAGTTAGAAATCGCCAAATGGTTCCTTCTCAATTCCCCTCCCGGCGAAATCCAATACGTTGCTAAAGGTCTCACATTTTCTTTTGTCGTTTATTTTGAGCCCCCGCATTCTGTTCTTCTCTTGCAATTTTCCGATCACATTGCGTTTTGTTTTCCGGCAGATGTTAAGGCTGTGCTGAAGGATGAATA